>CACRXK020005829.1:8415-26861 GCA_902702795.2 Paramuricea clavata
TATATTTACATGCAGTAATATTTACACTTTATTATAACGTTTGTGAATAGTTTTGTTTGTATGATTGAAATTATTACAGTACTGTAAAAAAAAATTGAAAAGTTTGTTGATATTCGTTGTCCAATCAGGGTTGAGTGTATTTTGAGTTCTTGAACGACTTCCGCTTTTTGCACAGCAAACCCGGCACGCGGATATATTTTGGCCGAATTTTGTTATTCCCTAACGGATTTCAGAGCGAATTTAAGCTCTTTGATTAAAGCATCGTTGTTTTGAGAGTTATACGGTATCATTCTTGCAGGGGATATCGATTAATCGTGAAAGAAATGCATTAAAAGCGAAAAATTGAGGATAGTTTCGTTTGACATATGCCAGGTCTGGGCTATTTTGGTCTCAATGTCTCCTTCCTTCCCACGTTATAAGGAAGGCACAGGCGGGCGCGGGCAAATCGAGCCTGGGCCTCCTGTGGTATGTTCATTAGTTTTGAGCGCGTGTTACGTAACAGACAAAAGATTCTCCTCTTAACCATGTCAGACTCTATATTTGTGAAATTGGTACAGGTATTTGATTGGCAAGAACAGCCCTTTCATAGTACTGATACTCTGCATGCATTATTGGTTGACATGCAGTTTTCTAATTTCTTCTTGTTCTGTTTTGTCAGATATTGAGTGGCATATTGAGGTCTTTATGTTACTCGAATGGAAAGAATCTGTTTTTTGGCTCCCTGTTATTGTACAATTTTAGAATATTTGAACACCGTTATGGCCCAAAAAGATTTGCTGTAAGTACATTTGATGTACATGTTCTGCTGAAATCCATAATTAAATGCAAAATCCCTTATTGTGGCACGGGCGGAAATTGCCGTCGGAAATTGCGGCAACAATTTACACCTAAGATGAGTCAACTCATCTTGACTGAGCATGCGCGTAGATTGTACATGCTCGCGTGTTCTGAATATTAATGAGACGAAGAGTTGAAGATTTAATCGGCAAATGTTTTTTTATGTATTAGAGTAAGTAAAAATTTAAGGTAAATAAAAGGCTAGAGGCCCAAAACAATGTTACGTGATAGAAGAATAATTAGAGAGTTTAAACTTCGCGTTATACGTCAAACGGCAAACACCACGCAAAGAAAAAGTTTACGGCAATAAAGAGTAAATGAACTTGCTGTTTTAACACTGCAATGCATGATTATTCTTTTGGTACAAGAAAGAAAATATGCAACGAAAACGTTCAACGAAAATTTTGCCAAGAAAATTCGAATCTGCCGTTTGCCATTCCCGGAAACGTGAAGCTTAAACTCCCTATATTAAGAGCATTCTGAGCCTTTCTGTATTTTGTTATTAAAATAGGTCAAGCAATTTCTTGACTCAACCAGGGCGTAGTAAAATACGGACGGCGTCCTTGATCTATGACCCATCCAGTGGCGTAGCCAGCCCGACAATTTGGTCAAGCAAATATCAAATCATCATTATTCATTTCTTTAGAAATCGATTGTTTTCACGGTCTATGAACACGGAAATATTTGCACAGCATGACCAAATTGTCGGGCTGGTTACGCCACTGGACCCATCTATGTGCGTCTGTGCTATTAGAAGACAAAAGCTTTTTCAGGATTCTCATTAACTATGGCGTTAGGGAATGTTATAGTATAGATGTAAGCCGGCGATTTAACTGTGGATTACGTGGTCGACTGACGTTATATGACGTCATTATAAAATCGAAACTGATGAGGTAGCTAATGAATAATCGGTAATTTCCGATTGTGCATGGCGCAGTCGGTCAATCACTATAATGAAGATTCTCAAATATAATATTTGTTATAATTTCTTCGGGTTCAGTTTTAATTACATGTTAATGTTCGTATAACAAAATATGTAGTCATATCCTTGTTTTCATTATCCAATATACTCTCTCACTGTAATTTCTTGAATTCATCGTTTTACCATGCATACTCTCATGCAGCCTCTTTTAATAATTCATTTTCCCGACATGGTTTTTAAGTTATTTGTATTCTGAGCAACTGGTCACACCCACCCTGACCTGGGTATAACCGTATTTTATTTCTTGTACGGGTTGGAGTGATCGAATAACCTATGGCGTATTCATTGATGCCTATACATGTTGTAATTTTTATTTAATTAAATCAACATAATAGACACTCGTTTGTCATAGAACTGTTTGTGGTCGCATGGTTAAACTTGCATTATTCAAGTCCATTGTCTCTCATTTTTATTCAGGATCATATCCTGGCATCAACCGTCATTGGAGCGGGTCTGCAATATGCAGTAATAATGCTCACTCAACGTTTGAAGATAGAAGACGTCCCAACTGGACCGTACGAATTTATGTTATTTATGCTTTATTAATGTGTTCGATTTTTCAATTTCTTGCGTTTGATGAGTGTAAAACAGTTAGCGTACAAAATGTATAAATATAATGATCATATACTAACATTTCTTGTTTCTTGTCAATATCGTTTAGATTCTGGGTGATTTTTAGTCTTTACGTTCCGTTCTTCTTATCAATCCCGTCAGTGAATTCTTCCAGCTTCTTTGGGTTAGTTCCATCGACGGGGAAAGTCTTCACATATGTATTTGGTTTACAGGTACAGTATACAATTAAAGTCCATTCAGCTTTTGTGGTTGATAAATATACTAGATAATCATGTGATGGCGAGTATACAATACGCCCTGCCAGAAAGTACGTCACACTTTCGCTATGGAGCCTCGTTGTGAAAGGGACAGAAATCATTCACACTCTGTATGAATGTTTTCTGATATCATATGTGATATTAGTTATAAAACCTAATGTCTCAATCATGAAAATGAATCTTTCCGGATTAACAGTACGAATGTTTGAAAAATTTACTGGCCCATGATGCAAAACGCGCTGTGCTGTTCTTTTACTTGAAAGCATTGATTCAGCATACTCGCAATCACGCTCGTTTCCAAATATTTATATCGGAATTTTATTTGATATACTCTGAACCACCATTTTGAGTATTTTTGCTCCAATTTGTTCGCAAGCCCCACTGCTGATTAATTGTACAAGTTGGAATGCAATCAATAAAATAGTGTTCTTTCAACCAATCAGAATTCAGTACTTTTATCATGTAAAGATAATAAGGATGTTTTTCATGCAGGTAGTTCCATCCTTCAACATGTTTCTTGAACATTTTTTTTCTTTTCAAAATAGATGCTACTAACTAGCAAAGGCGCAGCTTTATCTGGTTTATGTGGAATAGTGAGTTTTATTATGTCACTGTAGCATCTTTGTACGATTGCTTGGCGATAAAACATACAATACTTTTTGTTTGTGGAAAAACCACGTAAATTTATTACTGCAAAGTTATATATACATATTAGCACAGATGAAAATCCAAATAATATACATATTAGCACTGATGAAGATCCGGGCTTACGGATCGAAAGCTTTGCAGTAATAAATTACTGTACGTGGTATGTTTCCACAAACAAAAAGTATTACTGTAGCATCACTGCAATTCAGTGACTGTTTTCGTCGTGAATTAGGGACTTGCTCTATATAGTAATACCTTTCCTCCTCAGTCGGTAGTGACGAGAAAAAATCAGAGGACGAGAGCAGCTCTAATTCTCTAATACTATGCTATAATTTATTATTTTTAATGGTGTGGAGAATTTCGCTATTAAACGTATGTCTATAAATAATTTTCAAGAGCTAATCGTATTACTTTATAACCGCTTTAATTCTCTTTTAATGCAACTGGTGGGAATACTGTACTTAGCGCATCCATATGAAATAGGTGGACTTTAAGGCCCCTCACATAGGCATACGGGATAGGCGTTTGCCCTCATTACTTTGTACAAGGTAATTAACAATCGCTCTACAGTAATTCCTTATTTCAGAATTATATATATACTTTAAAAATATGGTGTACGGTTTATTCTCACAATTAACGGCCCTCAGAAAGGTTTTAATTACGGTATCCATGCATATATACACATGTAATATGATAGTCGAATACATGTTTTTTTATTGTGCAGATTGCTGGAGTGGTTTGTCATTTTAATATATTTTATGTTAAACGCTGGCTTACGGTCCCTCGTGCAATTAGCAGTGTTTGCTCACGAATATTTGGAAATCTATTCCATTCTCCTGCCCCTGACAATGCAGAAAGGCTTCAAGGTGCTACGCTGGAAATCCAACGTCAAATAAGGATGGACGAGTTGGATCAACAAATGTGGAATGTACAACAAATGAATGTCACACGTAGATGGCCTGTGAGTATACATCGAGATCATTGCCTTCGACCGGTCGATGTGTTTAAAAAAATGTAAAAGCCATCAGATTCCATAAATAGGCTACTACATACATGTATTTGCGAAACAAAACACCTGAGTAAGCCAGTTCTGTCGACGTATATGTAGCATGTATATAGAATACTACTCTTACTACTAAATTAAAATGTAATCTGTGATTAACTATACTGTAACTCGGCCTGTAACTACATAACCTTTCCCTAGGTTATTGGAAGTCCATTCTCTGGAACTGCTGGTGCCGCACCTACCAACACTAACAGGTCTGCAGAACCTATTCAACAACCAACAATAGAAGTTTCGGAAGAACAGGTTAGTCTTGTAATTCTACTATATAGGCTTTGTACGTCAAGCATCTTCTTTGAATCTAAGCAATACAGCGAGAAGTTATGCATGCAGTAATAGGATGAAGGAACAGATCGTGCTATAGACCGGATTACTGCATATCTCAAACCGTGTCATTTCCCTCAGACATTTCTTACAAATCTTTCAAGACTACGAATTTACCTATGCGAAATTCCTACTGTAATCACAAAACCTTTGAGAGTGTAAACCAGACTTTAAACCTGCGATGAATTTCAGAAGGGCCGGGTGCCCAAAAATATATACGAAGAAATGTATTGTTGGGTTGCTATTGATATAACTTCTCGTGAAATTATTCAAGATAATGTGATTGATAAAACTGTTGATTTTATCCGTCACATTTCTGGGCTAACAATATAGCTATGGTCTAATAAAGTTGGATTCTCCCCCTGCATAGAAATAGTTTTGTCATAAATTGTCACTTCTTGATTACCCTTAGCAAACGTTGTGTGAGGCATGGATGAAATCAACGAGAATAAAAATAGTAAATGCTCTCCGTGTTCACCGATTTACTGCATGTTAATACGTTTTGACATACTGTAATATCGGTTGACCCAAATTGCATTGCAAGTTGCGCAAAAGGTGCATCGTGCAACATGGGCTTAAATTAGTGTTATTAATTATTTGTTTATTTCAACAAATAATTCTGACTTGAATTTCCCTAGCTTATACGGCTAAAATCATTGTTTGTACAATATAAATTTGTGAAGAAATTGTTAATTGTTTTCGAAATGATTTTCTCCTTTCGTTCTAGATACAGCAACTAATAGAAATGGGTTTTACAAGATACGATGTTCTTCAAGCATTAACAGCTTCTAACAACAACATCGCCACAGCAATGAATATTTTGCTTTCTGAATGAGATGTATACACTGGCAGCAAACCATGATCTTAAAACATGACCATGCAGATTATATTATACAGCAGAGCTAATGTCAAATTTCGAACATGCCGTTCAACACGGATTCACGTGCATGCGTACATTTTTTAACGACTAATTTTATTATGGAGCTCGCAACAAAAAAGCATGTCTATTTGTATATTTTGCGCGGCGAAAAAACTGTATACATAGATATTATTGAAAGACAGTGATGTGAGCTCTACTCAGGCAGGTATAGGTATGAGAGCAAATTTTAAGACTATTTTAAAATATTTTAACGCAAAATGATATGAGAAAAACACGCATGTGAGTAATGCGGACTTAACTGCAACCCTAATTATAAATATATCATTAGACAAATCTTCCACAGCAAGTAAATTTTATTTCCGCCGCGAGCCTTTTGACTTCTTACATTTTCTGGACGCCAGAAGTGTTTATTAAGCATAGTTAACGGTCGCGAGCGAAAATAACACACACCCCACTTCAAAAAAATAATTTTTTTATACCAAATTTAATGACGATATTTGTCTCGTAACCTCTTCGAACCTTGAACATTCAGCAGTTAGTTTTCTCAGTTAAGTCTGCTTAGATAATGCACTTGCACATGTTCTGATCCTTTGAGAGACTCGATGCTCATTGTATAACTATGTAAAAACAATTCCCATATCATTATACTATCGTTTAATAACTTAGCTCGTGTGGCATGGAGCACGAGCTCTAAGGATAATTTTCTTCGCAGTTAATCAGTTATTCTGTATATAATTTTGGAGAGTTCGATATTGACAATATTTCCTAATGATTTTAAATTTTTGTCCGCAAAGAACAGGTTAGCATGGTCTCCAAATAAAAAAATCAATATATTTGAAAAATTATATAGATGTCGTTTAAATTAAAAAGAGTAACGGTCTCAAAACCGAGCCCTGAGGAACGCCACGTACGGTTTAAACTTCTTTTTCAGATATGTCTGGACCAATTTGTGCAGTTTGAATACGACCTAGTAGGTACGTACGAAGAAGGCCAGTCATTTACAATTCCTCTTATTCCCATAATAATGCAATTTCTTTAAGATAATATACAACAATTCACCATATCAAATGCTGAGTTGCAATTGCATGCTGAGTTGGAATTTTTCCCGGAAACCTTGCTGAGAATATTTTCTTTTTGAAGAAACGATTTTATACATATAATCATATATATCATTTTCTCAAAAATTTTTATTCAAGACCGAAAGAAGAGATATTAGTCTACAGTTTGAAGAATCAGTTTCGTCATCCTTTTTGTAAATAGGGATAACTTTTGAATATTTTAATTTAGTTGGATATCAGATAACGATTTGCATAAAATGTGTCTAGCACATTTTAAGATACAAGTTGGGCATGAATATAGTCCATGTGCGCACCTTATTCGTTCGAATTCACTTTATTTCAAATTCATGAAGGGAAAATTGGATTAAATGAGATAATTTTTAAATGGCATGTGACCCTTGACAATGTTGTTTTGGAGTTGTTTTATTGTCTTTCAATTCAGACGACGAGTTCCAGCCATTGTTGTGTGCAGTTGTATTTAAATTAAGATCTTGACAATAGAATTACATCAAACAACGTGAGTATGGCACGAATACATTAGGTCGATTTAGAATAGGACCAGTGCAAATTTAAGATTGATAGAAGACTAAAACGTCCCGGTGTTTCTGCCACTATAGCTAAATGTTAGTGCAAAATTTAAAGTTATTAAGTGTACACAAGATAGAATATAGGACACGATGTTTAGCCCCAACACAACAGCTTGCCCAGTGTATGATATCCCTCCTCATTACTGTTCCCTGTATCACCAAATCTCAACTCGCTCACTGGCAGATATTCTTTGTCGACCAAGTACCCGCTGTCTTCAGTCCATTCGCCTTGCACATTTTCACAATTGCAGAATTCGTTGGGATGATAACAGGTACGATTCATGCCACATGCACAGCTTTTAGCACTTGGAGTCGAACCACCCCAATACAACATTTTGTATCTTTGACGTGATACCCACCAGGAAAATGCACCTTCAGGTAATTGAAACTGGAAGAGGGTGCCTGTGCACTCGTATTTTATGAATTGCTCGCAATGAATTGACGCATTAACCACGTTCTCGATTTGTTTCATGGTCGCGTTGTGATATGTTATATTTCTACTGTAGGCGCCTTTATCTTCGTAGCCAGTGACATGAGTTCTTTCTTCACTGTCGTGACCAAACACTGTCACACCAACGCCATTTTTATCAGTCATGTTGCAGAATACTGTAAATGGAGCTTCGTTTTTCTTTGGTTGGATGGTATAGTAACCGCTGCGTTTTTCAGGTTCATTCGACTTGATCACAGAACAGGTAGAAGGTACTCCTACCAAAAAAAATTGCTGTATAATACATCAGTTGTATATCACCTGTATAATACATGAGGTTGAATACATCAGTTGTATATCACCCTTGTGGAGGCATTTTAACGTGTACGGTCAATTTTAACACTCAAATAGTCAGTACCTCAATGACGAGTAAAGTGGACAAGTTATAAAGTAACGTGTTGTAAAATGACAATTGTGACCATATATATGAAATGGATATATTTGTTGGACGTTTTGAAGAACTGTTATATAGATGGTGAAAAAGCATTAACATTGTACATGCCAAATTTCATCAGGAATGAGTAACATTTGGCATCAGAAAAATACATGTAGTTTTTGACCAACAACATACTCGGTTTGCGTGCTCAAGCTAAATATAACGTTTCCTGAACAAGTTTTAATGCTACCATGCAGACTGAACTTTATATTATGGTTTTAGTGCAAACATTAATTGCCTCCTAAATGATTTTGGGCAGAAATAAAAAAAATCCTTGTTCTCACATGAATAGGCACGTGATTACTCTTTATTCCAATGCAGTGCGATGTTGGAAATCAAAATTTCATATTTTTATAAAAACGTATAGGTTTCTTTGTATGGTTCTTACTGCATAAATGATTTAATTCTGGTAGTTGTAGTTATATGATATCATCATGGAAGGGATCTATATGCTTGGTGTTTTTTCTAATGACCTATTTCAATACAACAACACTGAGCAAATGTTCTGAGAAGCTAACCTAAGTATTTGAACGGTCTGTGCCAGTGTAGCCTGTCTGAGTGGTAACTGGATAACAAAGCAAGAGAGCTCCGGGTTGAGAGAGATTACAACGACCTGAAAAATACAAGCAGAACTTTGACATTTCGAGCGAACGCCCCACAAACTTCCCGACGGAGAGCTTCACTCGAAAGTCGCAGGTCTGCATGTATTTTACAGACAGTGGCGTAACGGAGGTATTTGGTGTTGGGGCCCCTGTTGACTGTTGTCATTGTTTGACTGAGATATTATATTTATATTGAATATTTATAGAACGTTCTGGAAAATCCCGTGGCTATATAACAATAACAATAACAGTCTCCAACACGTGTACTACTAATTAATAAGAATAACTTTTGTTTTATTTTTGAGATGGAACAAAAAAGTCAGCTACCGTTATCTATGGAGGCTTTATTACTCAGCATTATTATTTTCCCATTGATCCTTAACCTGCATTTTTTACGTTTTCTAATTTTCTTGGGGATATATAGGCCATGGCTGATGGGGGCCCCTAACCGTCTGGGTCCATTAGTTTTTGAACTAACCCTGTCCTTTTGCGCGTTACGCCGCTGTTTACATATATAATTGCAATCTCGCTCAATCCGTTCCCCATTAGCTTCTAGGGAAAAGTTTGCAATGCCCCGCATGTTCAACAGCCAAGAAACATATGACAACATCGGGAGCCAAATTGATGTTTAAGCCTCGCTTTTTTGAGCTAGACTATTTTTCAGTTGAATAAATATTGATATTAGAAACAGTTATTCTGAACATGCATTATGTTTGTTCACAATAAAACTATTTATGACGTTTACGCAAATGATATTTGATATAGGCAGTATTATGCATTTATGGCTAGCTTTCAGCATTGTAAAAATTTCCACATCAATTTTTAAAAAACACTAGCGCCTAGCTAGTGAATATCATGAAAATCTTATTGTAATTTAGTGGCGAAGCCAGCCATTTGTAATATGTAAAAGTTAAAATCTTGTTGTAATACGTAAAAGTTTGGGTGTAGTAGTTTGGATATTCCAGCATGAAATCAAACAGCGCATGTAACTTTCTAGAGACGTCCAGTAGTTTGCTACAAAATATCTTCACCTGTTGCTAGCGTCTCAAAATAGCTCGTTCGAGAGTTTGCGACCAGATTTTGATCATTAACACTATCAGCCACATTTGAATTCAGTTCACAGTTTAAATGAATTGTGGGATCTGTAACGAAGTTGAAGGACTTGCATTTGGAATTCAGTAAATTTTCTAACGAACAATGATGAGCGCATGTTATTTGGTTTTGTGCAGTTATGGATCGCAAAAGACTGTTCTTGAGTCGATATCCTGCCAAGAAAAAAACAAGAAATTAATTAACAATTATTGGAAGAAGTTCAAAACAATTATCGAAAGTTCACTAAGAAAATTGTCAAGAAAATTGCTTCATCATGAAAATTGCTTCATTATATGTCATCAAATTGCTTCATCACTGGTACATGTACCCACACTGTGGCGGACGTGTATTTTTGAGCTCTGCATTTGTCTAAAAATAATCCGAATCTTTATGCCTAAGAAGAAACCAGCCATAGAACAAGCAGCGGCCGAAGTCGAAGTTAATAGTTGAAGAAATCCTGAATAAAGGCCGTTTACCACTAGGCGGAATTTTCCCCGCGGAGCGGAATTTTTCTTTGTCCTGTGATTTCTCGGATAGAATTAATTAGAAAAGACAAAGAAAAATTCCGCTCCGCGCGAAAAATTCCGCCTAGTGGAAAACGACCTTAAACGATTGAATGAACATACTGTACCTAACGAATGAATTAAATGCAATTGTTATAAAGTAAAAAACAAATTCCGAAAATACAGGACATCTTGAGAATTCAATATATAATTCAAAACAAGACGCAGTTTGAGACTGTAAATTTTCGACTTTATTTCAAAGTCATCTTCAGACAGAATGAAATACAATACTTTACAACACATATATATATGCAACGCAGAGAGAGAGCATCTGTCATGTGGGCGGAAAGAAGGATTATCCAAGCGAAGCGAAACATGATAAAGAAAATGGTAATAACTGAAAATGGAATATTTAGCTTATTTACAACAATGTTTAATATATTAGAAGGATTGAGGTAGAAAGGGAAAGACCCGACATGTAGAAGAAGATTAAGTTAAAGTGTTATGTGAACAGTTGTAGTTCTTTACTAGCTTTAAGTCCAGTGTTAAGAAAAGGTTTGTTGTGTTTGATAAGCAGAGCTTCAAGAAAAGCAAGAATGTTGTAGTTGTTAGATTTTGTAATGTGATGTATTCTGTAGCTGTTGAAAACAAGGTTTTCAATAGGAGAAGAGTTGTCAGAAGGCGAAGGAAGATCGTTGAGTAATGTGAACTGGTCTTGTAAAGTAGCTAAGAATTGAGCATGTTCAATCCTCTGAGAAAACCAAGATTGTTTGTAGACACCAGAAAAAGCTCTCTGTCTTAACCGCACTGAAACGGACATCTGATGGTATCACTGAGAACCCAAACGAGACAATTGTGAACTTGACGAATCACTCGCTCTCGTCCGATAAACTGGATGTTTTAAAGTTAGGACTCAGATATGGCCTGGCAACTCCACCTAACCAACTAGAAATCATGGCTGTGGCTGAAGACGTTTGGAGACAGGTATCACGTTTGGATATTTTCAAGGAAGGAAGATACGTACAAGATAAGACTAAGAACTCTCTTCGCTCCTTCACTTATAATTATATTGATCTTGACTTGAAGGAGTTTAAGCTAGGGCGCAAGAAGATAAACATTCTAAACAAACTAACAGAAACTTTTGCCATCCTTAAGCCTGATAAAGGAAATGGCATTGTGCTCATTAATCGCTCTGATTATGTAATTTCTATCAAATCTCTTTTTTCTGATTCCTCTAAGTTTAAGAAATTGGATAATGACCCGACATTAACTAGACTTCATTCTTTACAGAACTACCTACTTAAACTTCACAAACGTAATGAAATTACTGACGAACAACTTGACGCTTTAAGACCTATGACAGCACATTTTGGCAGAGCACATGGTTTGCCAAAGACTCACAAGAAATTTGACACTTTACCTAAATTCCGACCAATAGTTGACACTACTAACACTCCACACTACAACGTTGGAAAATTTTTATCTTCTTTACTAAATCCTCTTACTTTAAATGATCATTCTCTTTCTGATTCTTTTGATGCGGTGACCAATATTAACAACATTCCCAAACATTTGTTTCAAGAAGGCTACCAGTTCGTTTCTTTCGATGTTGAATCCCTTTTTACCAACGTTCCACTTTCCCGCACAGTCAAAATTGTTCTAGACCGTATTTATAAAGACGAATTAATTGCAACCACTTTGAAAAAGCGCACTTTGAAGAAACTCATTTTGGATTGTTGCAACAAAACTGCCTTTTCTTTTGACGAGCAAATTTATGTCCAAAAAGACGGCGTTTCTATGGGTTCATCATTAGGACCTGTCTTAGCTAATATAATTTTGACTGAATTTGAAAGATTAATAGTTTCCGAGTTGATTGCCGATGGTACTATAAAATTCTACAAACGTTACGTTGATGACACTCTTGTTTTGATAAAACCTTCCAATATTTCCGCCGTTTTAGCTAAGTTCAATAGTTTCGATCCGAACTTAAATTTCACAGTTGATACATTTCCCGATGGCGTAGTTCATTTTTTAGACATAAAAGTCTCGGTTGATGGTACTGACATTTATCGTAAGGACACCCACACCGGTCAGTATTCACATTTTTCAAGTTTCGAGCCTTTTCATCGCAAAACTGCATGGGTAAAATCTCTGTTCTACCGAGCTTTTAAAATTTGCAGTTCGAAAACACTTTTCAACAATCAAATTGAAACTATCAAATCTTTTATGTCTTGGAATGGTTATCCTAATGGCGTTAGAAACTTTTTGATTAAAAAGCTTAAAACCAAATTTATTGATAGTTCTACTTTCGATGCCGTTAATCATGACACGGATGATGATATGTTGCCTAAAATTTGGATTCGTATTCCTTATCTCGGAAACCGTGGCGATTTTCTTTTAAAATCATGTCTTAATAAAATACAAAGATTTCTTTCTAAACCGGTTAAGTTCATCACTATTTATGACACTAAAAAGCTCTCTTATTTTGTTTCCAACAAAGATAAACTTCCTCCTTTATCTCGTAGTAATCTTGTATACGAGGTCGCTTGCCCTGGTTGTGGCAAAACCTATATTGGCATGACACAAAGATGCCTTTCTGTACGTTTGAAAGAGCATGCAACTAGGCTCTCTTCTAGTGCAGTGGGCCAACATTTTTCTGAGTGTGAACATGCTCAATTCTTAGCTACTTTACAAGACCAGTTCACATTACTCAACGATCTTCCTTCGCCTTCTGACAACTCCTCTCCTATTGAAAACCTTGTTTTCAACAGCTACAGAATACTTCACATTACAAAATCTAACAACTACAACATTCTTGCTTTTCTTGAAGCATTGCTTATCAAACACAACAAACCTTTTCTTAACAGTGGACTTAAAGCCAGTAAAGAACTACAACTGTTCACATAACACTTTAACTCAATCTTATTCTACATGTCGGGTCTTTCCCTTTCTACCTTAATCCTTTTAATATATTAAACATTGTTGTAAATATAGCTAAATATTCCATTTTCAGTTATTACTATTTTCTTTATCATGTTTCGCTTCGCTTGGATAATCCTTCTTTCCGCCCACATGACAGATGCTCTCTCTCTCTGCGTTGTATATATATGTGTTGTAAAGTATTGTATTTCATTCTGTCTGAAGATGACTTTGAAATAAAGTCGAAAATTTACAGTCTCAAACTGCGTCTTGTTTTGAATTATATATTGAATTCTCAAGATGTCCTGTATTTTCGGAATTTGTTTTTTACTTTATTTTTTTAAATTGTCGGCTGGTCATGGTTTTTGAGTTATATAGTAGAAGCACATTTCCCAATGAAGTGAACCAACAAGTGATCAATCACTCATACTTTTGCAGACAGTCTCGTGAACTTTTTACATGAGCCCCCGGCTCGGATGATTGGGTAACCGCATCCTGTGTATACGACTCTAAATAATATATGTATAAACTGACAAAAACAATCACAGAGATCTTCTTACCCAGGGTCCAGGGATAGTACTGTGCCAAATCGTTGGTGTTTGTATATAATTTATATGGAATAATCCTAGCTTGGCATTAGCAAGATTTTGGGACAATGAATTTTGGATCAATTATGCACCTCTATTTTAAACACCCTTTACCAGAAAAGTTGTATTCATTTGGATGATGTTAGTTCAATTGCATGGTTACATTAAATGAGTAAAAGCATTTGAATTTTGTATTTCTTGCTTTGTATATGCAAACAACCAAAAATAGCAAATGTATTGTCAATCAATCAATAATTTTTAATTTGTGTGTGTTGGTGTTATGTACTCAGGTGAATATATGATGTTTGTGATGTTACTGCGAGTGTGCATCCACACTGGCCAAGCTGAAATGTTAGCTTGGCTACAGTGGGAATCGAACCTGTGACCGTGGCAAAGCTAACTTTTCAGCTTGCCCAGTGTGGATGCACACTCAGTGAGAGTAACATCACAAACATCATATATTCACCTGAGTACATGACACCAACACACACAAAATAATCGTATTCATTGAATACCCCTGTACACTGATATCGAAGGAACTAGACTCAGTTGCGAAATATCATCAACTCGAACAAACTTGACCATGTAGCTCAGTTGACAGAGCATTGGACTAGTATCCCAAAGGCCGCAGGTTCGATTCCCACCGTGGCCAAACTAACTTTTCAGCTTGCCCGGTGTGGATGCACACTCAGAGTAACATCACAAACATCAATCAATAATTTGCTGTTGTTATATATCAACCTTATATATTTTTTCTTGCTAGGGATTGTCATTAATATATGCATTTAACAAAAGCTTCCCAGGAGAAGGCAAGTTGTCTAAACAAGTGGTATTATATGTAATCGTTAATGGCATTCTAAGAAATTCATGGTTTATTTGGAAAATGTTATTCTTTTGCTGGAGAGCATTTTTGTGAATTCCTTAATCATTCAAGGGATAGAGTTGCCGAATTGTGGTATACAGCTTGTTTTGTACTAAATTTTTACTAATGGACTTGCTTGACATGTTTCAGTGATTGAGCAGTGACACTACATACATTTAATACATGCAGTATATTTTACTTGTAAATATTCTACATTGAACAGAATATTAACCCTTTAAGTGGCAATGTGCTTTACTTTTTTATTTTTTCTGTCTAATGTGGTCAGACAATTTTTGCTCATTAAGGAGAGAGTGCTGCCACTTAATGGGTTAAAGCTTTTCTGTAAATGCAAATTTTTTGAACGATAACTATGTAATAGCCGGTACTGTGCTGGGAATGGAACCTGCTGCCCTGTGATTCTGATCAGCTTTTTAACCGTCAAGGGTCCTCAAGCCCTAAGAGTCCATCGCCCTGAGAGTCAATCAAGCTCTACTGTAACCAAGAGTTCATGCATATAATACTAGTGTCATCCTGGGCAGTTTATTTAATACATTACCAATGACACCACTATGGTATATATACAGTAACTTGTGGTTACCTCTTGGCCAAAGGGCTCTTTAGGTCAGTGGGCTGTGGTAGAATTGCAGGGCTGCAGGTTAAATTCATGCTGACAGGCTTGTAATTGTATTCCACATGTATTCATGATATCATTCTAATCAAAATTTCATTTTAGAACTTCATTAATATTATAGGGTGTTAGAGTATATCATTATATTATGCTACAGCAAATTGTATTTCCTGCTATAATATATCTTACTTGTAGGGATAATAAATTATTTTGACTCGAAAAATGTCTTTATTGATCTAAAGTTAGTTAAAGACTTTTCTTTACTCCGATATATAGAAGTCATTTTGTCTCCAAAGGAGTCGAATTGACTCTAAAAGTGGAGTAAATAAAAAAGGTACAGAACGCCTCCTTTTTTGGAGTAAATTTTACTCCTTTATTTACTCCATTTTTGGTGTAAATTTTACTCCTTAAGCCAGAGTTGTTTTTACTCTTTGAGGAGTAAAATTTGACTCATCGAAATTAACAGTGTATATACGTATATATATATATATATATATATATATATATATATATATATATATATACTATATATATATATATATATATATATATATATATATATATATATATATATATATATATATATATATATATATATATATATATATATATATATATATATATATAAAAGGTTTCAATGTGCAACCAAAAGAGACATTTATAACGTAAAATAAAATAAAAGCCACTCAAATTTTGCACAAACGTTTTCGCTTTAATGTTACCTCCTCAGGTGCATATTTACAATCGCACCTGAGGAGCTAACATTAAAGCGAAAACGTTTGTGCAAAATTTGAGTGGCTTTTATTTTATTTTACGTTATAAATGTCTCTTTTGGTTGCACATTGAAACCTTTTGACGTCATTATGCATAAGTCTATTGAATCGTAAATGTCAAATTAGGGTCGAACGGCCTGACTATGAAGTCAATACACGAACAATTGACGAGTACATGCGGCACCCTAATCCTGTTAGAAGTTGCCTAATTATTGAGGTATTCTTATCTAATCCTTAGGATCAAATTTTGCAGTAATGTCGTCAAAGAATTCTAGTTTTATGTATAATCATACAAATCAAACAGGGACGGATACATGGACGGAAAGTGAGTGGAAGGAACTTGATGCATTAAGGAACCAGCTTTATTTAGCAGAGAAGATTATACTAACCATTTTCGCCTGTTTTACCATTTTGGGGAACACTATGGTTTTGGTAGCGACCTGGAGAGAAAGAATTCTTCATCAGCCAAATAAATATTTTATTGCTTGCCTGGCTGTCGCAGATCTTTTGGTTGGAATGATTTTAGAACCATGGAGGGTGTATTACCGTAATCTTGATTATGATTCGAAGGTTACCATGTCCATTCATCTGTGTCGTTTTCTGGTGTGGATAGATACCTTTGCGTTAGCAGCATCTATTTATTCACTAACATTCATCAGTCTTGACCGGTATCTCAAGATCAAGAAACCACTTCTATACCCATCCAAAATGACTACTTCCAAATCATTGAAAATTATCTTTATTATGTGGTTGATTTCAACTGCCTTTGCCACCTACGCCACCACTCCTCATTCGGGAAGCAGGGGAATTTTGTTGACAGGCGGTGGTTTTTGCCCCTACGATAATAACAAAATAAAAGGATTCTACACTTTTCTGGCTGTAAGTGCGTTTTTCCTACCTACAGCAGTCATACTGGTAACGTACACTCTCATTTTTGTTGTAGTTTATAAGCGACAAAATATGCTGAGAAGTGGCGAACTAAGACAAACCTGCAATGATCGAACCCAACGAAGTGCCTTACTTCAACATCTAAATGCCATCCGAACTTTAATTGCTGTCGTGGGAGTGTTTATACTTTGTTGGGGTCCTTACTTTTTTTATATATTGCTTTGGCTCTACAGTTCAAATTTGATTGAATCGGATGGCAGGTCATTCACCGACTTAGTTCGGATTTGGACAGCTGATTTTGTAATAACTAAACTACCTTATTTTAACAGTTTATGCAATCCAATAATTTATGGGTGTCTGGACCAAAGGTACAGAGAAGCTTTCAAAAAGCTGCTTCAGCGAATGATGTGCCGACCAAGCCCAAGAAGACGACAACCACCTGACGCAATAGAGTTACATCCACTGAGAACTTGATAATGCAACATTTAATTAATTAATATGCAAATACCAAATTAGGCGCTTAGTTTGTATTTTTACAGAATCTTGGTGTTTCCGGCAAACGTTATATACGTCCTATATTGCTATGAAGGAGAAATTCGCTTAAGAAATGTGCTTACAAAAGGCAGCGCTTGTGGTTTAACAAACTTAAAGATGACTTCCACTCCGTTCTGCGCATCAGTTCTGCTCATAACATAGGGGGACCCCCAAATATAAATATTGCCCAAATTGTGCATCTTTCGAACTTTTTTAATTGAAACGTAGAGTTTACATTCATTTACAAGCATAGCGAACCAGAACCCCAATTTTTTTTCACGTTTGTTTACGTTTCAAACGTACACGATGGTCGGGTATACGTGCATGTCGACACGTAACAATCAATTTGTTTGAACCGCGACATAGTCACGTTTGACAAAACGCGCCCAAAAGTCACTATTTCGTGGTTCAAACTAATTGTTGTTACGTTTCAACATTCACAATTGACCCGCGCACCGTGTACGTTTGAAACGTAAACAAACGTGAAAAAAAGTTGGGATTTTGCGGTTGCTTGTAAATGGTAGTATTCAGTTAGGAAATCAGATTTTACAAATATAGCAGTTAAAAACATACATGCACACAGGAGTGGACATCATCTTTAAAGCTAAGAAAACTTTGACAAATTTGGGACTTTGTTTTTAAGGCGAAATCGTGGGAGATCTATGATCTTTAAATTGTAGGCGCATAAAACCTGACATAAATACAAATAAAACTAAATAGTAATATTCCGAATAATATTCCGAAGTTTTGTTGCAAAATGTTGTAAAATGTGGATAATATTGCCTTGCGAAGTTTGCCGTTTTTCAGTCATTTGGTATTACAAATGGCAAATTGAGAATCAGATGATCAAACTGATTATCAATTTCCCATTTGTCTTACAAAATGACTGAAAAACGGCAAACTACGCAAGGCTATATTATCCACAT
>CACRXK020005830.1:0-15398 GCA_902702795.2 Paramuricea clavata
ATATCCGTTGAGGCTGCAGAAACTACGCCTTTTTCCACTGGAATTCAGAAGAGAGATTTCGGATTTAACTTTATTGTTTAAGTCCAGAAATGGGCTAATAACTATGGACGTGAATGAGTACCTGAACACTTACGTTTATTGCTATCGGACACGTAATTACGACCCAAATAACTACAACTTGATTATTAAGCACAAACAAGACTATTATAGAAAGTCGTTTTTCATTAGGGCTACAGAACTCTGGAATACGTTACCTTCTAATTTAAAATCTTGTAATTCAATTACTTTATTTAAGACTAAAATCACTAACCTATACTTTGATAAATTAGCTACGTATTGCTTACCTGCGTGAATATTTCTTAGTGTATTGTATTGATGTATAGGGGTAGGATGGCAACTGGGACATTAGTCCTGTATCTAACTCCTGCCAGTCGTCTGTTTAGTAAACTTGTAACTTGTTATATATGTATGTTATTGTAACTTACTGGCGAATTAATTAAACTAAACTAAACTAAATTATACCTGAAAAAATTGCGGATGTTTGCAGGACCAAATTTGTCGAGGAATTAAAACAGCTCGCGGAAGTACGGCATAGTCGGTTTGTGTTTACATCTAATTTTTCCTCCGGTAGTCGTATAGAGCTTCATGGTTTTTGTGATAGCTCTAAAGAAGTTTACTGTGCGGTTGTCTACCTACGGCTTGTCTATCAGGGCGCGGTCCATGTATGTTTTTTAGCTTCAAAAACTAAGGTAGCTCCCTTAAAAACACTCACGATTCCTCGGTTAGAACTCTTGGGGTGCTTACTCCTTAGCAAATTAATTCGCGAAGTACTCATAGGAGTTGAAAACCGAATTAATTTGCATGATATATTCTGTTGGACTGATTCCGAGGTCGCTCTTTGTTGGGTTAATGGGAAGGAGAAGAGTTGGGAACCTTGGATTGAGAATAGGGTTGTGGCTATAAAAAAAGTGGTGGATCGTGAGAAGTGGCATTTTGTTAGGGCTGAGGTAAATCCTGCTGATATCCCTACTCGACTGTCTTCAAATTTAAAAGATTCTTTTTCGGGCTGTTGGTTTAAGGGACTTTGATGTTGTGGTCACAGGAGTTGGAAGTTGACAGGGTAAAAGCTAGTTGTGGTAACGAAAACTCTTTGGTTGGGAGGGTTGATGTAGAAGTTCCTACTGAAGTTGTCAACTTCAGTAACACGACAGAGAAGGGCACGCCTAACAACAGCAGATGTTCAATTAGTGCTGTCATTGATTGTACTCGTTACAGTTCATTAAAGAAACTTGTTCTGGTTACTGGGTATGTGATACGTTTCATAAAGAACGTACGGAAACGAGTAAAGAAACAAGACGATCTGGTTTGCGAGGACGTATTGACTGTCAGTGAATATAACGCAGCGTCACACATGTGGGTAAAGGACGAGCAGTTATTAATGAAAGAACAAGATAATTATGCCAACCTCTGTGCTTCACTTCGCCTATTTGAAGACAAAGATGAACTGTTACGACTAAAGGGACGGTTTGCTAATACGTCATTAAAGCATGAAGAACAACACCCAGTTATACTTCGAAGCAAGAACGATAGTTATTTCACTCGGTTAGTTATTTTGGATGCTCATGAAGCGACGTTACATCATGGCGTAAAAACAACATTGGCACATATTCGGCGCAAATTCTGGATTGTAAAAGGACGGGAAAGCCTAAAGGAAGTTTTAAGGAAATGTGTTACGTGTACAAGATATCAGGGGAGACCGGTACGTGCTCCTGCGAGCCCTGATTTACCGCATTTTAGAGTGGATCACTTGGCGCATGCTTTCCAATTTACTGGTCTGGATTTCGCAGGACCTTTATTTGTGAAGGATGGGCTGGGAAACAATAAATCGTATATTTTGTTGCTGACGTGTGCTTCGAGCCGTGCTATCCATTTGGAACTTGTTCCGGACATGTCAGTTCACGGTTTTCTGCGGGGATTCAAACGATTCATGGCGCGAAGAGGAATTCCAGATTTAGTTATAAACGACAATTTCAAAACATTTAAATCAGCGGAGGCAAAGAAATTCATGACACTGCAAGGTATTCAACAGTATTTTATTTTACCTGCTTCGCCATGGTGGGGCGGGTTTTACGAGCGTTTAGTCCGATCGGTAAAGGGATGCTTGAAGAAAACTCTTGGTAAAGCATTCATAACGTTTGAGGAACTTCAAACTATATTATGTGAGATAGAGGTCGCAATCAACAACCGACCGTTAGCTTACGTGAGCGAGGACGATTTAGACGTGGCGTTAACGCCATTTCATCTTATGCATGGTCGCAGCATGTCTACGGGAAAGAAGGTTCTAACTACGGACGTTGTGTCTGTTATGAGTCTCGAACATTGCAAGAAACGGTTATTCCACTTACGAAAGTTATTGAAAGATTTATGGTCGAGATTTCGTAGTAATTATCTAAATGAACTTCGTCAGATGAACATTTACCGCAAGGAGAAAGGTGGAAAGGCTAGAATGATCGAACTCGGAGATGTAGTGCTGATCAAAGACGACGACCCTACACCGCGGACGCAATGGAGAATGGGCAAGGTTTTGAATCTGGTGAAAGGTCGTGATGAGAAAGTACGTGGCGCTAAACTGAAGGTGCTTTCTAAAACTGGAAAGCAGACATACGTGTTTAGACCAATTCAAAGATTGATTCCGTTCGAAATTGTAGAAACATCAAGAAACGATCGTAGAGATGATAATTCCGAAGGACAATTGAATGAAACGATTGTAGAACTGCCGGAGATCGAGAACAGTGATGAAAACAGGAAACAACGCAATGATGGACGAGTTAGGAGAAAAGCAGCGATCGAAGGGCAGAACTTGCGAAGAGCTCGTGAACAATATTATTAAGTTAGGATTTTATTAACGCTAGCACTTAACAAACTTTTAATCTTTGGTTAGGAGGGTGTAGAAATTAATATTTTTAGGTCAATTTCGTACTTCATGTTAGCAAATTAGCAGTATTGCATTTTGATTGGTCATCGCAAATCATGTGAGTGATCACATGACAGGACAATGAACGCTTGAACAATAACTCAGTGTTGTATGTCAGAGAGAGACGCACGGGTGTGCAAATTTATGTCGCACATAATTTTAAATAAAACTTTATAAAAATCAAGAGAAGGTCTTGCTTTTTAAAGAGTCCAATCACAAACCTATATCTTTAAATACAACATGAGGAAACATGAGGAAATAACCAAATATAATTGATTCCATTGAGATAAGAATGCAATAAGCAGTAATAAATATTGAATGTCTATATTTGTGCAATCATAAAAATAGGTACGCTTGGCGCACATGTATCTGCGAGAAAGCCACCATATTTGTTTTACTGCCTCTTCGCAGGTGTACAGCCCTAATTAGTCTACCTGAGTGTTTAACGCACACTAGAGGTGTGCATCGGATCGGATTGGACGTTTATAATCCGACAATTGCCTAATGTTTAAAATCCGATCCGATGCGAAATGGTCAAATCCGAATCCGATCCGAGTTTTGATAAAGAATTCCAATCCGATCCGATCCGAAGAATTCTTTAACAAAATAAATTTCTCATTCAAGTTGAAATATTTAACCAAATAAATATAAAAGCAAGAAATACATGTCAAGAAGCTGACAAAGTGACGTCCAATTGAAGTATCAAACGAATAATGCAGCGACAACCGCGATAATGCTTTGATAAATGCATGGATAATTAATTCTTGCGACAATGCGTGGATAATTAATTCATTTTATTTCGGATATCGAAGTCCGATCAGATCCGACTACGAAACAACTGTATCAATCCGATCCGAAATGAATATTTTGGTTCCGAAATCCGAACAAATCCGATCGGATCATCGCATTCGGATCGGTTTCGGATCGGATTTGCGCATCTCTAACGCACACACACACACACAACTCGATAGCATAGTATCTAGCGCTTCGCGCAGATACAAAAAGTATTTTCATGAGGTGAAACCACCATCGCTCGCTACGGTAGCAATAATACATTTTCATCAATATATTTCTATTTTATTTCAGATTGTTGAATTTGACAAACCGTCTGCACTTCTGGCAAACAAAGACTCGCTCTTTGGTTCTCTTGTTGCTGCAACTGAAAAAAGTCACCAAAACAAGAGCAGCTAGAAATGGGGATTTATCAGCGTCTTGTATTACATAAATTCTATGAATAAATATTAGTACATTAATATTAGTACATACATTAGTGGTTCCCAGTCAATAGCTGTCTACAGGTGTGCCCATATAGGCGGTACGGGAGGAAAAGTAATTAGGGGACGGCCGAACATTTTCCTGACGTTCACAAAATTATTTAGGGAGGGAGGGTGGGTGGGGGGGACTAAGACGCATCCCTCTAAATAATGTATCTAGAAATAAGTAACAACTATAGAAAACGTTTTCAGATCAGGTTCTATAAAAAATAGAGCCTGACACAAACCTTAATCCGATCGCTTTCCACCCTCGCACAGCAAAGTTTATATTTAGTATCCAATCAAAATGTCGCAGGAGAAATTTAAATTTCACACAACGACAACAACAAACTAATTATAGTTGTGATCACTATAAAATATATCAACAATAATAGTATAATCTAATTAGACCAACCAATCAAAAGACAGATTAAAAAATATTTTGTCTTATAAACCAATCATACGATGGACGTCCATCGTGCAGATTTTATTGGACAATGGACTATGGACGTCCATCGTCCAGGTTTTATTGGACGATGGACTCCATCGTCCAGGTTTTATTGGACGATGGACGATGGTCGACGTCCATCGTCCAGGTTTTAGCACATGAAATACTATCAAAATGAAGAGAAAAGTGAGATGAATATACTGGTATACGGCCGAAAAGAGAAAACCAACGTTACCAAAGTTATTTCAAACGTACTGCATTTTTAATTAGTTTAATAATTTTGAGCGATTTGTCAACAATACAATTTCGCTTATTCAAACTGCAATTTAAAACCTTCAAAATAAAATAGTTTGGGCTCAAAATACTATCAAAATGACGAGAAAAATTAGTCGAATCCACTGGTAAACGGGCAAACGACCGAAAACCAAGAATTGAACGTAATGCATTTTTAATCCCCGAGCCGACGGCGCGAAGCGCCGTGCGAGGGTACTAATTCCCCCTGGCTATTTACACCCGGGGAAACGAAAGCATTAGCGAAGTCTAAAGTTCATCAATGATCGCGGGCGTGGCTCACCAACGATGTTGGGGTGTTGGGTGGGTGTTTAGGCTCACTGATCTCAAAAATATGGCGGCCCTGGGGACGAGGTTGTGATTGGTCCAATTTAAAGTTTGCATTATAACGACTGCATGACGACAGCGAAATCGGCAAACATTTCTTGATTTGATGATTGATAAATTTCCTGCAAATATAATATATTTTATTTTTGCTCGCATTTTTGCAAGATTTTGTAAATTTCAAAAGCTTTCTCAGAAAGAAAGGGCGAAAGAATCGGCTAAAAGAAGGGAACCGACGTTAACGAAGGTAAGTTTGTTTTAAATATTAATTTTATAATGGATTTAAAACACGACGGCCTTTGGCCCTTTGCCCTTTGGCTTTGCGTATATGAAACAACTAAGGAAGACAGCATATAATTTCAGTGTATTATTAATATTGGTTCCCTTTTTTATTATATTGAATTTTTTAAATAAAAAAGAAAGCAAAGTTATTTGCATGCGAGAATTTGAAATAATTTTATTGCAAACTCAAAGTTTATCGATAAAGCCATTTAATTAAAGGCAGTTTAGTTGTACGTGTGGTTGCATTTTACCTTAAATTGAAGCTTATATTACGTATAATAACATACCTAACATATATATGTTGGGAAATTGTTAATTCTGTAATTAAAAGTGATATTTGTAAGAATATTCTTAAAAAATTATCGTGTTACCAAAGATTAGATACGATAAAGATGTGCCACTCGACGTATTTCCCTATTTCCCGACGTATTTCCGTATTTCCTTGCGGAAAAGCTGATTTATAACCAAATCTATAGATATTTTATTTTTCCATTATACTGCAGTTACAGTTTTGATTACCCTAACCCTAACCCTAACCCTAACCCTAACTATAATTATTTACATAACTATAATCTGCTTTCAAACTCCCAACACGGATTTAAACCACTTCACTCAACTGTTACAGCATTACTGGACATAACCAACGAGTGGTATACAAATATTGGGATTTTGTTTCTGCATCTGAAAAAAGCATTCGATACTGTCGACCACAATATACTCTTAGACAAAATAGCAACTAGCTAGCTAGCACGGTGGTCGGTTGCTATGCATTTTGCTCCCGGAAGCGCGGGCTTCGTTTTTTCCAGCTGTGTTAGTGTGAATGGGAAATGGCGTCGTTTTACTTTATAATAATCAGAAGGGCCATGCCTGTTTGGCTTAAAATTTCTTGCTGTTAGAACAAATTTATTGGGTATATTTTAGCAGATTTATAAACTTCAATACTTAAATGGAACGATCGTGATAATTTTATTTTTAGCTGTCAAATAACAGAGGTTGCTTTACAGTTTATCTTTCATATTGCGGAACGCAAACGAATGTACACACTGTCCGTCTTCGCCTAAGTTTGTGTTTCTTCATTAGTATATACAGGTAATTTTAGGGAAATTGTCTGACGCTACTAATACAGTGTAACTATATATCTTTAAAGTAATATACAGACAGAGAAACATGCCGACTGTTTTGGTTGGCGACAACAAATCTAGCTATAGTTCACGCAAGAATTTGTTTGATGAATATCAGATATGTTCTATTAAACGTTTTCATTTTATGTTTGTGTATGATGTATTTTTGAGATATGTAAACACATACTTCCATTGTATCGATGACAAAATATATAGCAGATTTAGCTAGAGTGCAATCATACCTAGGTATACTAAATTTATATGAATTATACCACAGACTGTACGAGATCCGCGTAACCACATAAAATAATATAATAGTAACATATATACTAGTGGTTTAAATTTCTTAAGATACGCAGCTGTTCTTGAAACAGATTTCATGTCTTTGCGCACACTTTATTTGATCATTTAGTTACAATTCCAACCGATTTTGCTGTGAGGAACATAATACATACATCTGCCACTATCAGATTACCAAGCCATGTTGTCTTTATTGCGAGAAAACGCATCCCTCAGCGGGCTTAAGTAAAGGCATGTGCAACTGATTTCTTTTGTAAACAATACCTTTTTATAGATTTCATGTCTTTGCACACACCTTGGCTATCTTTAAAACAAGGAACGGGGAATCGGGGAATGGGAACGGGGAATGGGAACGGGGAATGGGAACGGGGAATGGGAATGGGGAATGGGAACGGAAGTGGAAACGCGAACGGCAATCATATAAAAATCATCATTTAAAAAACGAATAAGTTCTTTGTATGTTTGCATGGTGAAAAAAATATAATTTATACTCTGTCGCCCTCACGGATCGAAAGCTTTGTGAATCTACAAAGTACAAATTGCAAAAAAACGAAAAAGCAGCCGAGCTGAGAAAATCCATTTTATACATTCAACAAATTTATATCGTGCACATATTCTGCTATTTTTAATTTATTATGATCTATGATAATTCATAGCTAGTTTTCGTAAATAGAATAAAGTTGAATTGCAAGCACTGCTTATCGTTAGCCGCGAATGACTTCAATCTTATATTCGGCTTTGTTTCAGCGGTATATCCCACAGAAACGGTCTTTTATTGCTAAAATAATCATACATGCAAAGTGCCATCTAATATACAGTAGAATCTCGCTATCTCAAATGGGAGGCGAAGATTGTTCAAGTTAGCACATGTTCGGTTAACAGGGATTTGTGTTGGATTTCGTTTCACAAAATTTAAGCCATTGCGGTGTATTTTAATGGAATAGCTCTTCGAGTTAGCAAAATTCTACTGTATCACGTTCTCAAAACATCTACTGTTCTAGGTGATGCGCATGCACAAAGCTATCACGTGCACACTTGTTTTTATATACTGAATGAGTTTCACCCTGCAGAACCATTTTCAGACGATATGATTCTAAAAAATGCTGTTTTTGACCTGGACCAATGTTTTTATGAAATATATCAAAATTAGTGCTACAACCGAAAACTCGTGAAAACTAAAGAACTATTATGTGCTTTCAGTTATAAGAACTAAACTATGTTAATCAGGTCTCATTCCTGCTGTCAGATTATCGTTAATAGTTAATACTGCGGAAATACCAGTGTTGAATGCCGAGCCTGATAATGAAGAGGTTGAATACCATGAAAAGTAAACTTATCCGCCTTCCACTTATCAATTGTCAATCCAAACTCCGCGTTCAATCTCACAACGGTGTTCCTGTAGAAAATGTTGGCGAAAAATTGAGAGAAACAACAAGGGCACTAGCTGGAAATTCCGGATACCGTGCTCTTATGCATGCTATTCTGAGGTGAAGATGGACATTTTTTGTCCGAGAGGCAGTCATTGAGATTACCGGTGTCGACGGGGTAGACGAATCATCACGGTCGTTGCGTTTACACTTTGAGAGATCTTTCTTGCAATCCATGCCACTGTTTACGTACTTCACAAGTCTGGACTTTCTTTCTTCTTGGCTTAGAGAACCCCACTGCTTTTCGTCAACAGCGATCTTCGTTTTGATATATTTAATTATAACATTGGTCCAGCTCAAAAACAGCATTTTTTAGAATCATATCGTCTGAAAATTGTTCTGCAGGGTGAAACTCATTCAGTAAATAAATTATAAAAACACTGTGTGCACGTGATAGCTTTGTGCATGCGCATCACCTAGAACAGTAGATGTTTTGAGAACGTGATACAGTAGAATTTTGCTAACTCGAAGAGCTATTCGATTAAAATGCACCGCAATGGCTTAAATTTTGTGGAACGAAATCCAACACAAATCCCTGTTAACCGAACATGTGCTAACTTGAACAATCTTCGCCTCCCATTCGAGATAGCGAGATTCTACTATATATTAGATGGCACTTTGCATGTATGATTATTTTAGCAATAAAAGACCGTTTCTGTGGGATATACCGCTGAAACAAAGCCGAATATAAGATGGGAGTCATTCGCGGCTAACGATAAACAGTGCTTGCAATTCAACTTTATTCTATTTACGAAAATAGCTATGAATTATCATAGATCATAATAAATTAAACATAGCAGAATGTGTGCACGATATAAATTTGTTGAATGTATAAAATGGACATTCTCAGCTCGGCTTCTTTTTCGTGTTTTTTTTCAATTTGTACTTTGTAGATACACAAAGCTTTCGATCCGTGAGGGCGACAGAGTATAAATTATATTTTTTTCACCATGCAAACATACAAAGAACTTATTCGTTTTTTAAATGATGATTTTCATATGATTGCCGTTCGCGTTCCCACTTCCGTTCCCACTTCCGTTCCCACTTCCGTTCCCACTTCCGTTCCCACTTCCGTTCCCACTTCCGTTCCCATTCCCCGTTCCCACTCCCCGTTCCCATTCCCATTCCCCGTTCCCATTCCCCGTTCCCATTCCCCGTTCCCATTCCCCGATTCCCCGTTCCTTGTTTTAAAGATAGCCTCGTTGCAATATTTTGTGTGTTCCTAGTACTAACACTTTGGTCTTGTCTGGATTAATTAGTAGACTATTGTGACAGCACCGTGCTGTGATTTTTGACAGGTCTTCACTGATATTCCGCATAACTTCATTAACATACTACCTAGAGCCTGCATGGCAGGCGGTACGTAGGAAATACCGCCTGCCGCAAAACTGGGTGTAAATGAACTACCGCCCCTGAAGCATCAACGCTATTTATAGATGCATTAATTAAGTAAATATTCAAAACTAGCCACTCCCAAGCTGCTCCCAAGTCACAACTGCCCAACATAAAATAAATTCCTTGATTCTCATCACCGCCCGACTGAATTTTAAAATCCTCGTGAAAACGTTTTATTTTTCGTTATACAATATAAATGTACCGCCCGACAAAATAATTCAAGACAGTTAATTTTTTCATATTTTATATAGAGTTTTTATTGCCATTTTAAACTTCCAATTTGAAACAAACAGAATTTTGAGTGAAATTTCATTGTATTTTAAAGAAACTCTTTAAAGATACGAACTATTGATATATAAATTATATAAATATAAAATATAAAAAATAAATCTCCCACTGTCTTCGACATTTCAAAGTGTAGACTGTGTCTAGTGATGAGAATCAAGGAATTTTTTTTATGTGTTAATATAAACCAAGCCCGTTTAGCCGTTTAGCTGCCTTAAAACGGTGGTTTAATAAGCTCAAAATACAAAGCATGCAAGTCTATACTATAGATTCATCATCAGTCAACAACCAAACTGAAAGTATTGAACTTTATAGAACGATAGTTTTTATTTGTTTACAACTATACATATTCAACGGGTATATAAGAGTTTAACTGTTATTTGATAATTAATGCATCAACCGGCCCCTTGTTTATACTTTGGAGGTTCGTATATAATATCTATCAAGTATCTTTGGTTCAGAACATGACTGATAGGCCTACATGGAAATCCCACTGTTCGATTCAGTGAAGAAATATCTCCTAATTTCTATCGATAGTTTTAGTAAAATGTCAACATTATTGCGATTTATGGCCTTTGAAAGTCAAGCGAGATAGTATATTATCAAATTAATATACGCATGTAATTGTCTGAACGAAAATATAGACTAGCCCATACCTTTCGCCGATCATATAACTTCGGCCCCTTCGGACGTATCTTCTTTGTTAAATATTCTTGTTCGAATCTCTATCAATAACACTATTTAGAGTGTTATTTTTCAGCTTGTATCTTTTAATTTGCTTCTTTTATTATGTTATTCCATTTCTGGTCTGACTTGACGTGAACCAATTTCAAAACGCAGTGTTTCAAAACGTCAAAACATTTGGTTAATGATTAACATTTAACCGAATTTAGCCGTTGATTGACAACTACATAAAAATACTAACCAATCCGTTTTTCCCGTTCACCAGCGGACGGGTAATTCAAAAACCCCTAGTTTTGCGGCAGACGGTATTTCCTTTGCTTCCCTAATTTTCGCTGCCCGTAGAAATACCGCCTGCCATGCAGGCTACCGGCAAAGTCGATATCGCCATTTACATCTACTGTATATATCCGAAAAACATATTATAGCATACATTACCGTGATTGATGATTGGATTTATTGTATGTTACTAAAAAGCATTTTTCAGTACACACCGTGCACGCGTGTTTTCCAAAATCGGCGTAGGGTGTGTTATCTAACACACCAAGATGTGTTTTTGCAAATTAGTATGAGGTGTGTTCCCGAACACACCAAGGTGTGTTTTCATTCAAAATTTGTGTTATTGAACACACCTTATATGCATCAAAGGTGTGTACGAAAAGGTGTGTAAAATACAGGTGTGTTTCTTAGCACACCTAGGTGTGTTTTGTTACACACCATGGTGTGTTTTCTAACACATCATGGTGTGTTTTCTAACACACAAAGGTGTGTTTTCTAAAATTGTATAGGAAGGTGTGTAAAATATACACACCTTGGTGTGTAATTAAACACACCTTGGTGTGTAATTAAACACACCTTGGTGTGTAATTGAACACACCTGTTTTTAGAGTGCACCCAGTACTGTAGAGCCTCGTTTTAGTGTATCTGGACATTAGTTAAAGCGTTTCCACCACGAAAACGAGGTTCTATAGCCAATGTGACGTACGTTCCGCTGCAGGACTCGAACCATTGGTGAAATGGCAAAAATACTAATTATTAAATAGAAACGAAAGTGTATAGCTTAAATGAGTTTTTAAAGAAATTTTAATTTCTGGTTTCTATTCATCTGACAAAATGGAATAAAAGGAATACTGTAAGTTGCTGGTATAGCATTGTGTTCATGTATCATCAATAACAAATCCTTCCCCCGTAAGTCATCCCTTTCCCCCCTCTCCCCCCCCTCCCCCCTGCTTCTGATGATATTTCTATTTTTATATCTTGTCTAATTTCTCCTACCATAAACTAAGCAAACTGCGAGCACTGTAGATGATGTACCCTAAATTACGACCAGTTCATCTGCTTTATGCATTGAAACACGAGCGCTTATATGAAAGTTTGAAAATTATATACCAAATAGCTAAACAAGGTTTAACATTAAATTTCTGCTTTAGATTTATAAAGTATATGTAGATATTTATTATTCACAGTACACTACATCAATTGTTGACCTTACCCAACTCCTACTGAAAGATCATATTACAGAAGTGTTTTAAAATGTGTATATACATGGTATTTTGCTCTTTCGTTTGAATATACTGAGCTGAATTTTCAGTTAAGTTTAAATATATATGATTAAAATTCATGGAAATACGAATTTCAAAAAGTTTCAATTTTTTTCTAAAAAGGTATTACAAATTTTTCTCTGTTCCCTTTGGATAAATTTCACCGTGAAATCGCAGGAAATGACCAGGGCCGTAACTAGACGCGATAATTTTTACGGTATGTGAACATGATTATATGAATATTCACCCCCCAATTATCGCGTCTAGTTACGGCCCTGGAAATGACCATTCCAGACTTCCAAAATTCATTATTTTCCGGGGGAGCACCCTCGGACCTCCCTAGAATATGCGAGTCTCAGAGCAGGACTTGTCAATGCTCAGCTGCGCCACTGACCTGAAAAAGTAAAAATATTTCCCTAAAAAGCGGGGAACATTATTTTACAAAATCTTTCTAATCTAAAAGGATCTATACAGTTTTGTGTTACAAAGTAATATTTATTTTTGCTGACTTCACAGTTTCTGGCTTCACATTTATATTATGTCGTTTCTTTCAGAATTTACCAGCGTTAGTAAAGAAGATCTTGACAGGCGCTGTACCTCCAATGACTGGAACCTATAGTAATGAGATTAAAGACCTGGTGACTAGTCTTTTAAATCGTGAACCAGACAAAAGACCATCAATAAAAGAAGTTCTGGCGAATCCCTTGCTTATCAATACATTCATGGACTTACCAATAAATATCGGCAGACCGAGAGGACTCAGGTAACACCATATTGCAACAGTATAAACATAAATTATTGGTAAAGATATTTTTCATCAAGGTGATGGGACTCGGGAAAACAAGCAAAAGAAGTACTTTCTGTTTCGAATAGACACATATTCTTCAAACTGCGATCACATAGCTACTGTGAGACGAATCATGCATGTTCAATTAGCCTTTCTCACGCTGCCATTTTTGGGGTACTGTAATTTTTCGTAAACAATTGTATCCCATTTTGCGTATCCCATTTTTATGTTAAACCCTCAGTGGTTAAACCCAGTTGGTATAATTCACGAATTATTGCAGGGGACATTTCAAGCTCTAGATTAACAAAATAAAGATTTGGTGGGTGTTTCAACGCGGATTAACTGAAATGCATGCATGCTGGAAAAGCATTTGAGCTTGCAGCTTACCGAGATCACGTCACTGTGAGTGTCAGCTCTCGTGCACTCTCATCTCATTTGATCGGGGCTTTAAAGTATATTACACGCTTAATGGATTTTTCAACAGAATAGCGGTTATTAAGATATATTTTGTTTATTTATACAAAAATCGAAAAAACCTGAAATATATTGTAAACCATGCTGCAATACACAAAAAAGTTTAATCAATATATAGAACCATATAGTATGTATATATAAGTACAGGTACAGACGTCTCTGAATAACTGTTTTGACCTGCCACTCTAAAAGAACGAGTAAGTTTAACAATGGACGACTTGCGCTTTAGACTAAATTTTAATCTAAGTAAGAACAACGAAATCTATCACCACAGCTAGAAAGAGCGTCTTGGAATTAGTAATATTACAAAGTTTGGTTGCGAAATGTTGTAAAATACGGAAAATATAGCCCTTCAAAGTTGGCAAATTTGTATACTTTTGTATTACGTGCGTGAATTGGTAACTAAATTAGTTACCAATTTCCGCACGTAATAGAAATGTATACAAATTTGCCAACTTCGCAGGGCTATATTTTCCGTATTTTACAACATTTCGCCACCAAACTTTGCAGTTTTTCTAATTTTGATAACTTCTTTCCGAAAATATCCTTTGTTATTCCCAGATTAAACATTTTTGTAAAGCGCAGTTGTCCATTCTTCAGTCCTCCATAAACGTCGCACATGCATATACATTGCAATCTAATTCTAACATTTTCAAGTTGTTTTGTCCAAGATCTCTAAATGCATAAAGGCAATATATTTCTCCAGTCAGAATTATATATCATAATGTTTTGCATTAATTTGTAGGCGGACGACTGGACGAACTAGATCACCTGTCCCAGTTTCGTTAACATCCTTATCTTCATATCTAGGTATTGATATTAAAATATACGAAAATTCAATTTACCTTTTGAAATCCGCTGCTAGCCGATAACTTCATAAAAATAATAAAGTATGAAACAGACTCCGAACAGTGGCGTAGCCAGCCTGACAATTTAGTCAGGCTATGCAAATTCAAAATTATTATCATTATTCATTTCTTTAGAAATTGATTGTTTGCACTGTCAATGAACACGAAAATATTTGCATAGCGGGACTAAGTCGTCGGACTGGCTACGCTGCTGACTCCGAATATAGAAGTTCCATCTTGCATGAACTCAATATTTGATAAAAACAAGAGGAGACAAAATTCAACAGTAATATTTCTAATTTATTACATGCATGCAAATTCATTAGACTATGAATTTTTAATAAATTCGAAATATTACTGTTGAATCTCGTCTCCTTTTGTTTTTCTCAAATATTGAGTTCAAAATGGAACTTTGTTTATTGTTCACCGAGTTGCTCATTCAATGATGAGTGGATTTCCCAACAAGCTATTGCCCAATTGATATATATAGGGGATCCGAGGTACCTACGATTTAAACGTCCTTATCCAAGGGAAGCCTCACATATCGATATTGTCCATGAGAAAGTCATATGTTCGTTTCTCTGGAGACCCCCCCCCTTAGAAACGTCACACATAGTTATCGATATTTTGTTCTTTAATATAGTACACATAAGGTAATTTTCTACTATTTTCTACGGTCGGCTATTGGCAATGCTTCCGTGAGGAATATGTCATCAAAATTTCCAACGTTTCTCAAAACAACTTTTTTTGCATGAAATATTGATAATTTTAGCGCGTTTTTTTTTAAACTTGAGTCTTTTAATGCAGGCCAGGCGTAATAATATAAATGTATACGTATATAGAACAGGTATGGTATTACGAATGTAATTTTTTTATTCTGCAAAGATGATTCCGAAATGTCAAGGCTTTCGAAAAAACTATCGAATTTTCCCATGATGTTTACTGAGAAACGTCACAGCTGCAACCC
>CACRXK020005830.1:15418-26858 GCA_902702795.2 Paramuricea clavata
CCCCCCCCCCCCCCTCCCCCCAACGAACATATGACGTTTCTTGTGGAAAAAATCGATATGTGAAGCTTCCCCAAGAAGACGCGAAAGTCTAACCGTTTACTGTTATCAATGTCAAGGTATAGCACTTTTTAATTCCTCAATTATTTTAAGACCTTGAGCAGTCCGGTCCGAGCAAGGATTGAACCCGGGACTCCCAGCTTGAAAGGCAAGCATAGTGACTAGGACACCATCGGAGTTTGTTTCATACTTTACTACCTTTTGATATCATTAAAAAAACATTGACGTTTACCAAGGATTGAACCCGGGTCTCCCAGCTTGAAAGGCAAGCATAGTGACTATAGGACACCATCGGAGTTTGTTTCATACTTTATTACCTTTTGATATCATTACAAAAACATTTTATCAGCACACGCTCCCCGTAGGTTTACCAAAAAACTCGACACGCGTAAGTAGACCTGACATTTTTTGCCATCCTATTCAAATTTTCACATAACACACGTGCTTAGTTACCACTGTTCTGACCATGAAGCATTATATTTTAACAAAGATGACCAATATTTAGATTATATGTGGATTATATATGTGGCTGGAAGCCGGGTTAACGATAACCGTTTTCCACTATGCGGAATTTCGCGCGTGGAGCAAAATTTTTCTTTGTCTTGTGATTTCTCGGGTGGAACTAATTGGAAAAGACAAAGAGGAATTCCGCTTCGCGCGAAAAATTCCGCCTAGTGGAAAACGGCCTTTAGGCTTGATTTTACGGGGGCATTCTTCGGCGAAATGCGAAAAAGTTCGCGCGAAATGAATTACGTGAATGCGCAGTAAAGATAAATTAGGCTTCGCAAGAAAAAATTTCGCTTGACCAGTGAGTAGAAGTCAGTTTTACTTACTGCGAAAGCGGAGAAAGTGGGAAAATTCAATAGAATCACTCATTTGCAGCCATCGATATTTCGCAGACACGATTTCGAGCGAAGAATTTCGCCGTCGTGGAATCGGGTCTTATTAAGCCGGTTTTCCACTTGCGAATTTCTTCGCGCGAAGCGAATTTTTCATTTGCCTTTGGTCTCTCAATTGGAACCATCTGATTGTTCCAGATGGTTGAAATTGAGAGACCATCGATAGACAAATGAAAAATTCGCTTCGCGCGAAGAAATTTGCAAGTGGAAAACCGGCATTAATAAACTAAAAACATTATGAACGTCCTGTTTATAATTTCTCTATTCCAGAGGCGGAAGGATTTGGTCAGAAGCACGAGTTACCTGCTGTTGTATATCGCTGGGGTGGTGGTGTATTGAATCCTACCACCCTTCCTCTGCCTGGAAAATCCGACGTTGAAGTTACACAAGTTGGTATTGGTAGGAACAGCAAGACTGGGGTAACATCAAAAGGTCGACTTATTAGTTGGGAGGTGAGTATTGGAATATAGTCGGTGAATAGAAGCGCTATTGTATAGTCCCCTGGGCGTTTCCTAACCCTTAGATATACCATGAGTTAATTCAAAAAATTTCAATTCCTTTCAGCTTTCTTTCGGGATTGTACACATTGGATTAGACCATGCCATTTCAAAGGGTCGAAATTTCAAAATCTTCATGGGCCGATGTCTTTCAAAAAGCTCTTACTGCAATTTCAATTAATCAAGTTGTTGCAGTAAATGTTCACATACACCCCCTGAGAACGATACTCTGGAAAACATGTTGCATTTGTGCAATTAATGACAAGGCTTCATATGCATACCGTACATCGATCCATCAAAACAATCATGTTTTGTCCATTTAAAACACGAGTAGCAGTGTTAAGATATCAGGTATAATCCCGACGTGCAGCCGAGGGATTTTGTACCTGATAAAGCACGTGCTATACGTGCTATACTCGTATTTTAAATGGCTTAAAAAATGACCTGTCTTATCAGTTCATTGGCGGAAGTAATTTTAAAAATTAACGTTGTCTAAGTAGAGAAAATCAAAGCTAAAGTTTATGTAAATTAACATGATTTTTTATCACATATCACATTTTCTTTGTCTTTTCTTCATGAGTGTTTGAACTTTTTTAGACACCAGTATGTCGTGATGAATCGCCCAGTGCTGCAAGTAAAGAGGACTCTAAGGACAGCATTTCTACTACCATTCCCAAATTTATTGATGGCCGTTCTAGTGTGTCTATCGCTTATGTTAGCTGTGGGGATATGTTTAGTGCTTGTCTCAATGGTTAGTTCACCAGGTTTTTTTTTATATAAGTGCATGATATTAGTATTTATATATAATATAGTATTTGTAAATTCTGAACGCTGATTGGCTAAGAGCCGTGTTGATATAACTCAATGTCAACACAGAAACGTCGGAAAATTTTTTTCTTTATATTTCTTCAGAGTTTCTTTGTACGTGCCATATTATAAAACAAATATAAAACATTTTTCCGTATTGATATATAGTTATATCAACACTCGTGGAAATTGGGAAAACTCGAAATTGTGTGAAAACACTCCGCCCTTCGGGTGTCGTGTTTCCACACAATTTCTCGTTTTCCCAATTTCCACTCGTGTTGATATAACTGTATATCAACCCTTAGAGTTCACTGATATCAACACAGAAAATGTTTTATATTTGTTAATTATAAAATAACCTTTTAATAACGCCTGCGCTGATTGGTTGAAAAGCGAAAAATCCCGTGTTTCTATAACGCTATAGAACACGGGAATTTTCCACGAACCTCAAAACAACACACTAAAACAACCGTTTTCGCCTGCAATATCGATTAAAAATCTTCGTCAACCTGAAATTTTGTTAAACAAACAATGGAAAAAGCTTACCAAACGTTTTTCGCTTTAAATTTTCTTTAAATCAACTTTTTCAGCGTGTTTTTTTCCCATAATTTTGCAGTCGGCAAAACTGAAAATCGATGCCGGTATTGTTGCTATATAGGCAACATTTTCTTGTTATTGTGTAATGAGAATATACTTTTTAATCGCGTTAAAAATATTGTTTTTGTGTTATTATCACAAGGTTATTTAATAAAGGAAATAGAAAACATTTTTCCCTGTGTTTCTATAGAGTTATAGAAACACTTGTGCTAGTTTGGGAGAACTCGAAATAACGCGGAAACACTCGCACTACGTGCTCGTGTTCCCACTGATTATTTCTCGTTCTCCCAAACTAGCACAAGTGTTTCTATAACTCTATAGAAACACGGAAAATGTTTTCTATGGCAACCTCGCAAGCCAGGCTTTCTTCTTCCGCTTCCCTCCCAAACACAAGCGTGTTTGGGAGGCCAAACACAAGCGTGTTTGGGAGGCCAAACACAAGCGTGTTTGGGAGGCCAAACACAAGCGTGTTTGGGAGGCCAAACACAAGCGTGTTTGGGAGGCCAAACACAAGCGTGTTTGGGAGGCCAAACACAAGCGTGTTTGGGAGGGAAGCGGAAGTAGAGAGCCTGGCTTGCGAGGTTGATAGGATGGTTTCGAGTGCAATTTGGATAAAACATGCACGAGTGAGTTTTTCAAAGAGCATCAAAATAGCACGAGTCCGAAGGACGACAGCAATGCAATTTTTTGTAATCACAGTGCAAAACAATGTGATGATAAAATCAACCAATCAGTTTAAAGCAGTTCTCATGTAGCGTAACGGGCACAGATTGCTTCAAAACAAAACAAACATGGCGGCGTGCTACATAAAGTAAAAGTCAAAACTAAAATGGGAAGACAAGAACGAAATCCAACACCATACCTAGAAAGAGCATGTTAAAATGAGTAAAATTGCAACGTTTGGTTGCGAAATGTTGTAAAATGAGGAAAGTATAGCCCTGTGAAGTCATCAAATTTTGTATATATTTGTATTACGCGCGATAAAAATAACCACTTTCCGCTCAAAAATGGTTATTTTTCCCGCGCGTAATAGGATAGAATAGAATTTATTTGCACTCAAAAAAAATATAACAAGATTATTAAAATAAAGTTTTACATGAAAGAGAAGATTGCTGGGGAATTGGAGTAACTAAAGTTTTCGAGCCAATTCCCCATAAGAACTATATACAACAATGAATTAAATATGGCAAATAATAATACAAAAGAAAAATAAATTTAGAAATATATATAGATATATAATAAATACATACATACACACATACTGTACATTAACAACTTGTATCACACACAATAGGTTTAATTTGATTATAGTATATAGATATAAGACAGTAGTAAACATTTCATATTAGGAATAGCTAGGTGTCAAGGCAATTCTTTTTAATTCTTTTTATTAGAGATTTTCTAGGCAGTAATTTGTCTCGATTATCAAGAGAACTCCAGAGGCCGGTTGTTCAAAGGTGGTTTAGCACTAACCCAGTGTTAAAATTTAACCTGCTGTTTTAGTTTGTGCATTTCTGTACGTCTGTTTATTTCAAAACTTCAGAAAAGTAAACTCCGATCCAGACAAGATCTCTGAAGAAATATTTCCAAACTTAATTATAGACAAGCTGTCTCCTAGTTCGCTTTGAATTTTAGCTTAACCTAGGGTTAAGCTAACCCAGCTTTGAACAACCGGCCCCAGGTTTTTATTCCAGAAAATGTTAATGAGAATTTTCCTGAGTTACTAGAAACAGATGGCAAATGAAAGTTATGGGTTGAATATCGAGTATAATGTCGATGCATTTCTGAAGAGTGTGTAAAATAGTTAGAAAATGCTACTGGTAACCCATTATTAACGTAATCATACATAAAAGTACATTTTTGGGTGTAAACAATGTCTTTTACTTGAAGGATACCTAGTAATTTGTAGAGAGGTGGAGCATGGGATCGAGGTTCGGAAAAAGTCATGATCCTGACAGCTTTGTTGTTTAAAATTTTTAACTGATTGAGACGAGATAATTGTATTTACGTATTTCCCCAGATAATTGCTCCATTATAAAGGTAAGGATATATTAGGGAGTAATAAACATTTTTTAGTGTGTCAAGATCAAGATAGTGACATAATTTTGAAATCATGCCAATATTCTTGGAAAGTTTCTTACATTTTACGTTTATATGAAATTTCCAACTCAAGTTTCTGTCAAGAAGGACACCCAGATATTTAAAAAATTCTGACTGCTCTAGTGAAGAGCCATCTAACTTAATATTTGGAATATAGTGAAATTGTTTTCTAATGGATGAAAATATCATAAATTTCGATTGTTTTATATTTAGCGATAAGTTATTTGCTTTAATCCAATTAGTAAGTTTTTCTATTTCAACATTAACCATTGGGGTTAAAGTTAGTATATTACTATCTTCCAAAAAAGCATTAGTGTCGTCTGCGAATAACCGCAATTTTAAAACATTGCTACAATTCGAGATGTCATTAACATAATGTCATAAATAAGAAATAATAGTGGACCTAAATTTGAACTCTGTGGAACACCACAGTTTGTTTTAATAGTATTTGAGAGTGTCCCATTAAAATCTACAAATTGTGAGCGATCCGTTAGATAGGTTCTAAACCAATGTAACGCAACGCCACGAATACCATAGTGCTCCAACTTGGAAAGGAGAATCGTGTGGTTGATAGTGTCAAATGCCTTTGAAAAATCAATAAATATTCAACAAGTATAAAGCCCCTTATCCATGGCATTAAGAATATTGTCAATAATTTCAATTAATGCCAACGTTGTTGAATGATTTTTCCGAAATCCAAATTGGTATTTGTATAAAATGTCCTTTTTATTCAAATATGATAATAGGCGTTTGTACATTAATTTTTCTAATATTTTTGAGAAAGGTGAGAGTAAAGAAATAGGTCTGTAATTTGATAACAAGTGAATCGATTCATTTTTATAAAGAGGGATTACTCGCGAGAGCTTCAGTTCTTCAGGAAATATACCAGAAGTAAATGAAAAATTATATATTTCACTTAGTTCTGATGCAAATATATGCAAAATTTGCGAACTTCACAGAGCTATATTTATGTATTGAGGGGACACTCAAAGTGGGTATCTACACCCATTTTGTGACAGCTATCTGACCCTATTTTGCTAAGCCCCGACAAATATAACTCGCCCAACCAAAATCATATTCATTTTCGTGAACAGTATAAAATGTGATATATGATGTTATTCATACCAAAATATCGAAAAAATTAAAAGTGTAGGTCATCTAAACCCTATGAAAGAGCAACACCATTGTTAAAGAGATTAATTTATGATCTTGCATTTTTGGAAATAACCAATATAACGAAAAACTACTTAGCTACCTATCTACCCACCTACTCCATATACTCTCCCTCCCCCACCTCCCTCTATACCCTTCCTCGTGGAAGAAGAAAATCTGAGAGGATTCATTATATATGTGCTTACATGAACATTTTAACATTTAATAATACATCATCTTTTAATACTTCTAGTGAAAGAACTAGTACGATTAGAAATATAATATTCTCGTAGTCTGTTGTTTTTATATTCATAGATCTATAAATTAAATTAGTGACTGCCAAATCCGTAATGAATGAATTTTTTCTCCTTTATTGATGACAAACCCTTCACCAATACCCTTCCCACCTATATGCAATCAACTGTCATCCAATCGACGATGACGTAATTGTTTATGGCCCCATAATAACGCTTTAAAATTTCCACCAGTTTCTGATATGATTGTGTTTGGTTACTGTTTTAGATACGGGGATATTGATGACGTTTGGGAATGGTGCAAATGGCTGTCTTGGTCATGGGAATTTATTGGATGTTAAAGAGGTACTCTGAAACCATTATAACGTCTTATTTTTGTGTGCCGTGAAATAAATTCGTATCCAGTAACATGCGATCGATGCATCTTGTCTACTAATTACACTAGATAATAATATTTAACAATTATTCGCCGACACTGAGGCGAAGGTGAATAATGGTTTTAGCATTATTATGCCATGCCATACCAAAACATGTGTTGTGTTACAGCTCCCGTAATAGTTGTAAACAAAACAGTATGTATACAAGCTAGCTTTTAGTAAATTTATTCACTAGGAATAGTTTTAAGTAAAAGAATACCTCTAAAGACACACTATTAAAAAAACTTTGTGACTTTCTTTATGTTTGCCGGAACCATAGCGTCGCTTAGTCGTTAGTAACGAGATTTGCTCGTTTGGAGCAAAACAGGAAGACATTTTGTTTTGTCCGGAGGTGAATATAGTGAAAGGATATCCGGAGCAACCAATCAAATTGCACGAAAAGTACTATCCACCTCCCGAGTAATCACTGAGCTTTACTATATTATAATAGTAATATGTACAGCTCAGTGATGCTAATAAAGAATATCTTTTTCTCAGCCTAAAATTGTTGAAACGCTTATTGGAAAGCAAGTGATCAAAGTCTCGTGTGGTGCAATGCATGTTATGGCTGTCACAGGTACTTATTTTTCGTTAAATTAATTATATAGTAAGTACCACAGATAATTTGTAGAAATATGGAGCATAGCAATATACTGTAGACGCATAGCTTCAACTTTATTATTTTGAGAACAGACAAAAACTTCAAACATCACGTAAGACTGGATAAAGTGAAAACGAAATCAAAGAATGAAGTCCAGGCATCTAATGTTGCTGTACGCTCCAGGAATTTTGCAAATGGTCCATATTCACGGTACAGCATCCTTGAATTAACTTTTACCTACAATTACTTTCAGCCGATCATTCTGTGTATTCTTGGGGAAAGGGAGATTCAGGTATGATACAGGGTCAGGCAGTTGGATAATTGTTTCGACTGTTAACCCATAACGCCTGTCAATAAGACTAACAGATATTAACACCAACTGATATTTTGCAAACGCATTGGCGTAGGAAGCAATGCAAAATTAGTTTAAGGTAATTCCGCAGTTTTGCATTGCGCACTTTTACTGCGCACATCTTATAACTTATAATTTCATCCATTATACGTATACCGTTTAAAAAAAATCATTTTATGACAATTTTATGTTACTTCAAAACATCTTTGGTTACAATCGCGCAAAGAATTACGTTAAAATCAATGTTTTCAAAAAAGGCATACAAAAGTGTAGCTAGGGTTCCTGTGTCTGTAGTATATTTATTTACTTGTATTTCACGTTTTAATGCCACAATTCCCTGAAAAGATCGGTGACCCCCGTTTTTTAACTGATAATTTATTTCTGGATCTTGAAAAAAAATCCTTTATCAATGCATGTCCTCAAAAAAAGATATGTAAAGAAATGTGGAAAAGACATTTGTGGATCAGAATTGTACACGTTAGTAGTTTCATTTTGCTCAAACACAATATTTTTTCAAAAATAGTTACAAGATAGGTTTCCTAAAGCAAAATCCGCGCTAAAAACGTCAATAAATATCGGGCTGTTGTGATTTTGCTGTTACTCGTAATGAGCGTCAAGATGGCGTCATATTGGGGGTAAAGGTGGTATATTGTGATTGTCATATCTTCTTAACGAGTTCGGTGACACCGACTTTTTTGTGTGATTTTACTTTAAGTATATCATAAACTCCATGCCTGGGAAGTTTCAGCACATTCTCATTTCGGGAACAATTACTGCGGAATTACCTTAAGGGGCATTAAAGGAGAGCACTTGTTCATTTGTTTATCTGGAGAAAAGGACACATAGAAAAAAACTTGGGCAGGTGGCATGTCTCTTGCTTATGAATTTAGCCGTTAAACCTGAACGCTAAGTCGTCCGTTAAAACACGACTTATTTAACGACTTAACTACGAATAACTACATGGCTGACCCTGATGTACGATAGATATATATTTATAGGTTTTTCATCATTGTGAAATAAGCCTCATTTCATATTATTTTTAAAGTTTGGAAAAAGTTTGAAAGATCAAAAATGGCGATTTTACCCAATATACGTTTGGTTTACTTCTGTATTTAATGGTTTATTTACTGTTATTTTATTTATTCAATGGTTTACTTATTTTAATGGTTTATTTATTCATGGTTTACTTCTGTATTTACTATTTAATACCTGTGAATAAAAAGTTGCGTTCTTATTGCATAATGGATCGAGTGTTTACCAATGTGTTAATTGATTTAGGTCGTCTTGGTCATAGTAATAATGAAATGTGCAACAAACCAGAAGCAGTGACCTTGCCAGATGATACAGAAGCACTGTCGTGTTTCTGTGGTACGGATTGCTCTGTTGTTCTAACTCATCAAAATAAAGTCTTAGCTTGTGGAGGGAATAGGTAAGTGATTAAACCTGCAGGTTCTTTCTTGATTACGATTTTTACTTAATAAAAAAATCCTAATTCTCATTGGTTAAAGGAACGAATTTAAACAAATATATTCAAAATGGCGGTCAACTTCATACCCAGAGCTGCTTTTGCTGTACATTACTTTGCAATATAAACTTTTTAGCTTTGTTTTCATGACACAAGATATCATGGCAGACACAAGATATAATATCATTCAACTTGGGACTTGCATGGTTGTTCAGCGTTTGTTGTTCATCTAAGTTTTTTAGTGGGTGGAAATGAGCTTTACTTCACATCGAATTTTCTACTGCTATATATTGATTTTTCATTAGTAGTGATGTTTTGTCAGGACTTTCCTTCTACGTTGTGTTTTGTAGATTTAATAAACTTGCTTTAAATGGTGATGATGGTACGGTGATGGATGAAGTGGATCATTTAGTTTCTGTACAAGTAAAGCCTCTCGTCGATCTCTGTATAAAAGCAGTTGCCTTTGGAGTATCACATTCTGCATTTTTATCAGGTATGACATGCCCCAGTGAAATGTCGTGAGGGAAAATGCGTTATACATGTATCTTAATTGAAGCTGTTTTACAGCAACAACTCTCTCTTAAGCGAAGGGAGTATCAGGTTAATGCTATTATTATACATTGTAGTCATTACGTAGCAAGCGGCAGTTATAAATACATGAATAAAAAAGAACGAACGTGAATGTTTTATGTGCAAAAAAACTGAGACGTTTTTGACATTTTTATTGGAACTTTTGTAGGTAAATGAGATTTCTAACATTTTATACTATGTAATATTTTAAATCTTTCACTGCATTTTTGGAGAACCAAACGTTGTTTTGCGCATGCATTGCTGCAAATCATTGTTTGTCCATCCATTTCATTTGCTTTTTAGACCAACTCGCATTGATAATCCCTTGTACGAAACCCTGATGAAATGTAAACTTACCGTATTTATTCTAATAAACGCCCAGGGCGTTTATTTAAAAACGAGTTTGGAAAGGGGCGTTTATAAAAGAGAGGCGTGTATTAGAGAGAGGCTCTTATTTCAAACAATTCATATTATAACCTCAAAAATACAAAATATGGACACAATTCACACAAATTCAGCAAGTGCAGCAAAATGTATTGAGTTATTAAATATTAAATATAAAAATAGCTAATATAAAATTTATTATTAGAGAGAGGCGTTAATTAGAGAGAGGCGTTTATTACAAACGTCTGTAAGTTGTGGGGGCGTTTATTGGAGTGGGGCGTTTATAAGATAGTGGACGTTTATTAGAATAAATACGGTAAACGCCAAACAAGCACTGGAAAAATTATTGCGACTTAAATGTAATCTCACGGATAGAAAAAGGTGAAACACGTTACTGAGTCGCATAAGATAACATTTGGGTAGACGGTGCGCAGATATTTCGAACTCGACAGATCAGAATTTGCATAGAACGCGTACACAGACAGTTAATATATAAACTTTAATACAGTACAAATGTTCAAATACGGTTGACAACAACGTTGCGGTAGATAGATTCTAGTATGGCGTTCCGTTCCGGTCAAAACTATTTCAAGTCAACAAGTAATAGTCAAACATTATATCAACATGTTATAACTCTCAATACAATGTTGAAAATATCAAGATGAAGTTCAAACTCAAAAAAATAAAACGAAAGTTTAAAGCATATACTTCAAAACTGCAAAATACATTTCAAACCTCTAAGGATATACATGAAAATTAAACGCAAGTCGAAACTTTTATTTATAATACGAAACTCCCAAATGACAAGTCAAAGCCGCGGCTCATAAAAATAAATCGAAAAGTCAAAAATATAAATCGAAAGGAAACGGAAGTAAGCAACTTAATACAGAGGAAGTCAGGAAACGGAAGTTAACCAAGAAGCCAGCGAATGGTATTCTTTGTTTTAAAGGGGGGTGAACACGCGCTGAGATATTTACGTATGTCGATATTAAAAAGTTAAAGATTTCGAAACTGACGAATTATTTCTCTCTTTATAAACATTGCTGACCTCGTCTTTTACAGTAACAATTACATTATATTATATTATGATTCAACCGAATATCTTGCTCGCCGTCTGGATGTTTACGAGATAAATATTCTTGTACTAATCTATAGCCTGATGATCCTGGGTGATACTTGTGAGATACCACGAACAAGTAGATCAAGATCATTGTCCCTTATCGTAGAATGTGATTGAGTGATTCCCTGTTCGTATATAGCGGAGACAAAGTAAAATTAACGTCGACGTC
>CACRXK020005831.1:0-26858 GCA_902702795.2 Paramuricea clavata
CTGTTGACAGTGCTTTTTGGTCTCCAATATTTCAGTGAGTCATGCTTTGGAAATGACAATAATATTTTATTACCCAACCCTTGAGTTGTTTTCTTTTTCATTTACCCAACCTTTTACTCACTCAAAATTTTGTTTACCCAACCCTTTTCTCTTCGGTGCCACCCCCCGCCATAAATAATGACCGGTCCCTTAGAATCACATTGTTTTTGCTTTATTCTTTAGTTTATACAGTTAGCTACCTTTTTAAATGCATCTGCCGGTTGAGAAACATAGAATCATAGTTAAAAATTGTCAATTAAAATACAATTATCAATGATGCTTTAAAATTGACGCCATATTTAAGCCGAGCAATATAAGCAAAACTTACTGAATTTCAGACGTAATTTCTCTTTGGCGTAGCCTAAAATCTCTTCAATTTAGCATTATTTTACAGATAAAACACTAAACATACTTTTTCAGTTTGTTTGCCGATTGAGAAGCGTTCAGTCAAATAAAAATTTTGAATTTAGTCATAGCCTCAAGTGGTATATTATACGCATTACTCATTAGTTTTGAGCGCGTGTTATACTTAACTTGATAAATTTACAGAATAAAGTTAATAATAAAATTTACTGCAGTAATAAATTTATGTGGTGTTTCTACAAACAATAGTATTATATGTTTTATCGTTCTGCCTTTAAACCTGCAAAGAACTGTCAGAACTCACTGACACATTCCAACAGTCTGCATTTACAATCTAAATCATTCTGACCATTTTTAACTTTAGTTTGAATAGCTTTGACTGCATAAGTGCCTTAAATATTAGCCAGCTTCGCAGAAGCAATGTTGGCTATTAGCGAAGCTCGGAACCAATGTTTGAAGTCTGAAGTCCCTTCACGGCTTCCGTATATGTGTCTGTGTGCCAGCTAGAAGCCAGGCATTTGTCCATAGTCTAAACTTTGTAGTTTACAGTATACAATAAATAATTATTTACACCAATCAACATTGACATTGTGAAACCTTAGTATACCAGTCAAACCGACTAAAATACGATAAAAATCTATTGCTTTTTCAAATATTTTTGTCCTGTACGACAACAAGGATAAGAACAGTCTTGTAGCATGCACCAAATATATTTGGTGTAACATGCATGCAAACTTTCCAGACTATATTGGCATCTGTCAACACTTTTGACCCAGTTTGGGACATTGTTGAAGTATAATGGGAGGGTGTCCATAGTAGAAAGTTTGTTTTCTATATGCCGAATATCTAAGCCAGCCAGTGTTGTTTGATATTTGCAGTCAGATAGACATAAATACAATAGAACCTATTGTTTCTTGCAGAAATCAGCTTTGGTGTGTTCCAAACTGGCATTAAAATATCCTTGTTAATTGTACGCCAAAGATACAGTATTCAGCGCAACACAACTTTCAGCATGGGAGGGAGTACAGGGCCTGGTATTTCAATCAATTTCTATATTTTAAAAGGCTTATCCCCCAGCCAATGGCACAGAGCGCCTTTCCGGGAGCAAACCCGGGGGAGGGTACTAATCCCGCTTGGCTACTTATACCCAGGTATTTGAAAACATAGCGAAGTGCAAAGTTGTCCTCCATTATGCGATGGACGGTTTTTGTGTTTTTATGCGTGTTTATTAACTGTTTATATAATGCTCTTTTACCTACAACTACTGTGGGCAAAATGAGTTATCATAGTTTCCCCTGCAGCTTCACGGCAAAGTTTCAAAACGCTTTACCGTTTTTATTTGAAATTCATGATATAATTTTCACCTTACCATGGCGACCAGGGCCGTCGAAACTAAATCAATTTTTTTTTGGGGGGGGGGGCTCAATCAAGGAAGATCAAGGAGTTTGGGGACGAGTCAATGAGGTTTGATCACTGATAGTTTGTAGCCTTTGTACTAGCAGCATGCCTCTGAATTCAGGGGCCAGTTGTATCAAGCCTGTTTATAGCTTTATATCTCTCATGAATCAGTTAACTTAAATATTCTGCACTGAATATGCAATTGTAAACATCATTCTATTAAGGTTAAAACTTTTAGTTCAATGGTTGTTGAATGAATCTATAGACTTGCTTTCTATTTTGAGCTTAACCACCATTTAAGCTAACAACGCAACCGGCCCCAGGTTAGAAATCAGCAATTGCCGACCTGATTGCCAACCTATTGGGTGGTTCCAGGAAAGATCCACACTCCTCCCACAGAGGAAATTTCTGCCGTCCGGAGGGGGAGGGGAGACAAAATAGTTTCTGATAATAGTAAATGTATTAGGACATCCGAAGGGGGTAGGGGGGTTAACTTCCAACTTCCTCTGTGGGAGAGATATGGATGTTTTCTGGAATGACCCATTGTCATGTCAGGACAGCAAAAAATTGCCGACCTGTAATTTTCCAATTTAAATTTAGAGTACGGTATATAAAGATAATACTAGAAGTTACTATGATACTATCGCAAGGAAAGTGCTGCCTCACCCCCAAGGGATCAAAGGCAGCATGCGCATTTGCTGAAGGGGCTGTTCTTAGGCGTAAAAAAAATACCTGTGGTTCCGGTTCCCGACCGACCCTATCTTTTTCTGCCGACCCTATTATTTTTTCAACGCGATTAACCCAGTATAGCTTAGTGGATTAACCGTGCGACCCTATTTTCTCCAGGTGGTTTCGGGCTGCTCATACAGCGTGCCAAAATGCCGTCTGTTGTCACACTAATTATTGAACGAAATTGCCTAAATTTGTCCATAGGAAATACGCATCTCTAGTTAATATTGATGTTGGCACTTTACTGCAAATCGCCCAGCAAAAAAACGCCAAAACCATGAAAAAAATATTTAAAAAAATTATTATTTCCGACCTACCGACCTTAATTTTTTCACGATATTAAACCGGAACCACAGTTTTTTTTTACGCGTTATGATCCCGCTTTGCCAGGATGAGATATGAGGCAGGATGATTTAGATGTATTTACATAAGTCATGGTGCACACTTCAGGAAAAACCTTCATTATTTTCAAGAGATAGCAATATTTACCTGTAAACTGAAAGGTTGTTCAAGCAGCAAAAATAATCTTCTTGAACTACAAGATGCTCTGCAACATTTGAGTTCTGTTAACCAGCATTTGAACTTTGTTTAGCCTGTTGACTTATTTCAATACATCAAAATCATCCCACCTTCCATCATGTAAACAGCCCCTACCCTAAGATGCCTGTTCAGGAGGTAGGAAAAGTGCAATTTGAATACCAAACATCTTGCACAAATACAAAGGTCAGCTAAATATTCTAATTCTACTTTCTTGGCATGACCGTTTTTATATGAATACCTTCAATGCTTATAACTTTTTGCTTTTGTATCTATAATTATAATACTGTTAGTGGTGAAGCTAGCCTAGCAACAGGTCATGCTACGGTTTTTAATGTCTGCATTGCAGGTCTATTAGCATACCATGATCAGTTGCCATACAAGCTTGCCACTCATTAATGTACAATACGGTCAGTATAATCTGCAGACTGCAGACCGGACTGGGCACAAAATGCAGACTGGGGGTATAAAATGCAGACTGGGGGTATAAAATGCAGACTGGGGGTGAATTAGGGATATTTTACAAATGCCTGCCCTAGAACACCATTATCTCGTTGAAAATGTTAAAACACAGATAACTTTTATTAGTTTTTCCTTCATCGTATTTACTCGATCTTTGTCGTGGTCATCGATATTAAGCATCAATCTTGAGAAATTACCACTGATTGAAATTCATGTAAGGTGCGAAGCAACATTTGTGGATGGAGGAGGGAGGGGGGGGTAGTATGATGGCAGCAGTCCCTAATCATGCTCCTATTCGTAATGCTAATCCTAATGCAATTGGTGGGTTTTCAAAAACACCACTCATATTCACACATTTTTGAAAGCTCGATCTGCAACAAAAGCACGTGACTATGGCTTGGCGGGAATTTGTGAAATATCCCTAATTCACCCCCAGTCTGCATTTTATCCTCAGTCTGCATTTTGTACCCAGTCCGGTCTGCAGTCTGCAGATTATACTGACCGCTGTACAATAATACCATATGTATAAACAATAATAATACTTGAATGAATCCATTGGACATGTAGAACTTAATAACAATTTCATATATAGAAATACTAAGTCAATGGCATATCGTTTTAATGGCACCTTCAAGGCTACGCCTATTGCAGAACAACTGAACAATCTGCTGATGGGGAGACAAAATCTATTTGTTAGTGACATTTTTGTTTAACACGTCAGCTTCAGAATTCAGATGACACCATTCTTTGTAATGACTAAGATTGTACACATGTCAGACAGAACTGCAAAACTATATAATAAGAAAGAAATTGTGAGCATTATCGAGAAATATAGTTATATAGTATACCCTGAAATGCGGTGACACAGCCAGGTGAATATATGAATGAAGGCCAGTAGGATTACTTCATATTGTGCTATAAACAATGAACATATCTCAATAGTATATTTTTAGTCTGACCGTCACACCTTGTATTAACTGCATGCTGGTAAGTTAATATATGCAGACAACAATCCACACTGGGTTGATAGGAATATATTTATATAAAGGCTGATTATTAAGACATAGAGTTTGTGATGAATATGCTAAAGATATGAGCTCCCATAGCCATAGGTGCATTTTAATATTTGATATGTATGACTAATATGTATAGGCTAGTATAGCATGGTAAAAGCTGAGTCAATAAACAGAATCACATTCACAGACATTTCTCAGCACTATATTATCTCCTATATATTTAGCATATGTAATGTTTTGGGCGAACAAAATCGAACAAATTGACATACCTCTAAAGGATCTCCCTTTCTCACAACACTTGAATATGATAAGGCCAGTATTTACACAAAAAATGTCTTTGCTTCGCTCCTGGCCTGGTGTTTATATATGCCACAAACTCACAAAGCAGCAGATCGAAATATTTTTAAACGCCATTCTTGGAACGTCGTTCGCAGATCGCTCAACAAAGTATTCGGCAGTCATCGATTTGCTACCGTAAACTCCTGGGGTATGATAATGCTCCAATGTAAATTCCTTACTGCAACGTCATAATATGACGTCAAACTGCCGACAAACACCAAAAAATCGAGATACACTGCAAGTGTATAAAACTGTTGGCGGGAAATTCAAATGCGCTATAACACATCGTCAAGAATAGGAGGCTGCCTTCGACAGCAATTATTACTATATTTTTAGATGAAGAGATATTCTTTTATATACTGTACTGTAGTCTAGATTATAACTGTTAACGATAATATAACTATAACTAAGGCCATGTAAAAAAATATCCCGGTTTATCATCAGTGGCAGCAGAAAAACCTGTGCGGGCGGGCCGATTTTTTTTTTACCAAATCACATTTAGTACCGGTAGGTGCACAGAAAAAATATTCTCAAACACGCAGCACAGTTGTATGTAATAATGCTATTACACTTTTCATTAATATTACAATTGCCAAGGCCCAAGCGTAATATCATACACGTTGTCAATATATGAACTCGTGTTTTCAAAATGGCCGACCATTGTGAAAATCTCGCATGGGTTCCTCCAAAGGTCCGCCTGAAATAGTGATTTTTTAAAAATAAAAAATAAAAATCCATGTGCACAGCATGAAAAATGGATGCAGGCACTGATGATAAACCAGGATATTTTTTACATGGCCTAACTAGATTATAACTAATATTGTTATTGACCACGAAACAGTGTTTGAGTTCAGTTATATGTTTGGCAACAATGTCACTGTATAGTTTATTTAAAGTTTATTTCATGTACAGTACTTCAAATATACATATACTTCATTAATTACAATTACTCTTTTGTGAAAGCAAATGGCATTAGGCGTAAGAAAAAATACCTGTGGTTCCGGTTTCATATCGTGAAAAAATTAGGGTCAGTAGGTTGGAAATAATTTTTTTTTTGAATATTTTTTTCATGGTTTTGCCAGTTTTTTTGCTGGGCGATTTGCAGTAGAGTCCCGACATTAAAGTGCTTATGTCACAAAAATTTATTTTTGATATTTGGTAGAGGACAAAAAGTTAGTTAATAGGTTCTTTAACATTTTTCGGTTTTCTCTTTTCATTCGCGAGATATGAGGCTCTAAACCTTGAAAAATTGGCTTTTAGCGAAAAATTGTCGCGCCCGAGAAAAAAACGGAAAAGGGTCTGGGGCGAGACCAGTGTGACGTAGCTTAAGGGACGGAAGTTCGAATTCACATGTGAAGGAGAATTAAAAAGCTATTGGGAAGACATATGTGTTTCAGCAGTCATGGTTCTTAATGTGACTCAGAATACAATTATATTCCTAGGTATATTATACAGGATGAATCAAATGATACTAGTCACGAAAATGAAACTCTAGAAGCAGTTGATAGCGAAATTTTAGGCGATTATGATGCATATTGTCTTTATGCCGATGAGCCGCTAGCGAGCCAAGAATGCTATGCGCGATAAAAGCTACGCGCGATATTTAAAACTTTGCGGAACACAAGGAACAAAACAAGATGCTAGGACGAAGATTACACAGCCTTGAAGATATTAAATCATGGTGAGAGTAAACATAGATTTATTTAACATTTTAACGGCGTAAAATAAGTATCTCTGGCTGATATATTTTTGATACGGCATCAGTCACATCAAACCCTAACCTGTATCATATTTCACAAGTGTAAATGCGGCGATTGTGTGATAATACATATACAATATACACACGAAGCTTGGTGCTGTCAGGAGATGGAATCTTGTAGGGATGTTCTGAAGGATAACTTCGTTTTAGAAGATGTGCCACAGCCGCCATGCTGTATCACTCTGCACTCGGGATTCAGACCTATTTGTTTGGAAAAATGGGCTTTAAGAATTGAACTTGCGAGAAAATACAATCGTTCAATCGTTCATATTAAATAAACGTGATCACAGAGAAACACTGTAGCTTCAAACAAGAATATATACGTAATTTGCTCTGAACCAGTCCGTTTATATTTTCTTTGATCTCGTGTCTTGTATTTTCTTGCGAAGGTGAGGGAAGTGTGGTTTTAACTCTTTGTTGTGACTGATGCCATATGAGCCCGTATCCCGCAAAATATATTAGCCAGAGATACTTTACATTTTACGTTAAAATGTTAAAATAAATCTATGTTTAGTATACACTCACCATAATTTAATATCTTCAAGGCCATCTAACCTTCGCTGTAGCATCTCTTTTTGTTGCTTGTGTTCTGCTGAATTTCTGAAATATCGTGCGTACCATTCTCCGCCGGCTAGCGGTTCATCGGCATAAAGGCATGCATCATAATCGCCTAAAATTTCGCTATCAACTGCTTCTAGAGTTCCAATTTCGTGACTAGTATCATTTGATTCATCCTCTATAATATATCCAGGAATATAATTGTATTCTGAGTCACATTGAGAACTATGAGTGCTTTCCGAATCCGAGCTACTGCCTGACATGCTGGAAAATATATCAAATGTATAATGCGCGTCGAAATTAAGTCCCTTAAGCTACGTCACACCACGCTCGTCCCAGACTCTTGTTGATACGCGACAATTTTACGAAAATCGCTGTTTAGAGCCTCGTATCTCGCGAATGAAAAGAGAAAACCGAAAAATGTTAAAGAACCTATTAACTAACTTTTTGTCCGAGCTATCAAATATCAAAAAAATTTTTGTGACATAAGCACTTTAATATTAACTAGAGATGCGAATTTCCTATGGACGAATTTAGGCAATTGGCCCACAATAATTAGTGTGACAACAGATGCCATTTTGGTACGCTGTATGAACAGCCTGCAACCACCTGGAGAAAATAGGGTTGCACGGTCAATCGCATTGAAAAAATAATAGGGTCGGCAGAAAAAATAGGGTTGGTCGGGAACCGGAACAACAGAGTTTTTTTTACGCCTTATTACTACACTGGCACATTTTATTGAAAATGCCGACCAGCTGATTTTTTGCTAAATATTCAGAGGCCTGTAGTAGCAAGCGCCAAACGCAAAGACTAGTTTCTTCACTTTCTTGAATAAATCTGAATTGCTTTCACATTTTTCTAGTTCTTTTGTGTCTTTTGCTCATAAAAATGAAAATTGTGTGCCCCCACCCTTGGGAACCGCTATTATTTTAATAATGAAATACTTCTTGTGGAATTTCTATAATTCATCTGTTAAGAAAGGTGAAGGGGTTTCTGCATGCATGTATTTCTAGTAATATATTTGAGAGAGGCTTGCTAAAAAAAACTCAATGTTATACTTACAGAGGTTTCTTGGCATTGTCAGCACCCATCTGCCTCAACTGATGTTGAGCTTGTAATTTACATTTGATCAATTCAGTTGGACAAAGTGCAAATGATGTAATAAAAGCTGCAATACTCCCAGCACAAGCATTTTGAAAGATACTCAATTCATCAACATGAGGAACTTGAAAGACAGTTTGAATTATAGTTTGACATCTCCCATAACAAAGGAACAGGATAGAATTCTCGGCTATCTGAGTGGCAAGTGCTGGTCCAGTTCCAGCATATAGACCACGAAATCTTTCCTCTTTTAATGTTCGCTTGAAACAATCAAACGCGTTTTTATAAAGATTTGGAAACACTTGCATCTTTACTTTCACTGTATCAAAAGGTTGACCGGCAAAGACACAAGCTGTCCCTGCATTAGCCCCGGCAATAAAATCAACAATCATGGCACGATAGTCTAACAACTTCACGCTAGACATATCTTCGCTACTGCCTGTGCTTTGATCTTTGATAATCTCTCGTTGATTCATTTTGCCAGACTCCATGTTACTTCTATAACAACACTTAAATCCCGTTATAAAAATAAATTCTTTAACAATGTTCCACCATTCTTTATTTACAAGCAAATACAACGTTTAACAGGTCAAATTTGTATTGCGTTCTTTTTGATCTTTTTGTATTTTCTATCTCTTCAAGTTGCTGGTCGATAAATTGCGGGCGCAGTGCAACTTGCAAGGGCGTTACCAGTGGGCGTTACCAGTGGGCGTTACCAGTGGGCGTTACCAGTGGGCGTTACCAGTGGGCGTTACCAGTGGGCGTTACCAGTGGGCGTTACCAGTGGGCGTTACCAGTGGGCGTTTCCAGTGGGCGTTACCAGTGGGCGTTACCAGTGGGCGTTACCAGTGGGCGTTACCAGTGGGCGTTACCAGTGGGCGTTACCAGTGGGCGTTACCAGTGGGCGTTACCTAGACTTACCACAAGTCGACCATGGGGGAGGGCAATTGCTAGATAGTATACTTCAAAATAAGGTTTCCATTTTTATATCAATTTTTAAAACTAGGAGTTACTATCGCAAGGAAAATGCTGCCGATATGTACATGTAGGATGTGCTACAAAAAGAGCGTTTTTCACTGTATGTATGATTTATTGTCTTACACATCGTCGTTCCTCAGTCACCTTCGTACAATTATATCTTACATCTAATCTTATGAAAAGTATATTTTAATATACTAATAACAGTGCGACTTTGATAGTTGACACATAATACAAATGATAAAATGTGAATATTATTGAATGATTTTGTCACTCGTACAACTTTTAATTTGGCTATTCAAACAATTGATTTAAAATAGTTGAATTTATATTTACTGGGATGTTATTGCTTATTGGGATGTTGAAATTATGTTTGTTTTAAATACATTTAATTGATATTCCATAAATTCATTTTGTATGATTTCATTGACCTTGACGTTGTTCAAAATCATTTTGTATTGTATTGAAACTGTATGTTTATGACCTATGTTATGTACTATATTAACCCATTGAGTCGCATTGCACCCTGATGCACCCTACTTTGAACAGTATTTTACTCTGTCTAACGCCAGACGATTTTACTCGTCAGGGGGAGAGTGCTGGCGCTTAATGGGTTAACTGATCTATCTGCCCATGTGTCTAGTTAACCCATTGGGTCGCATTGCACCCTGATGCACCCTACTTTGAACAGTATTTTACTCTGTCTAACGCCAGACGATTTTACTTGTCAAGGGGAGAGTGCTGGCACTTAATTGGTTAACTGATCTATCTGCCCATGTGTCTAGTTAACCCATTGGGTCGCATTGCACCCTGATGCACCCTACTTTAGTATTTTACTCTGTCTAACGCCAGAGTATTTTACTCTGTCTAACGCCAGAGTATTTTACTCTGTCTAACGCCAGACAATTTTACTCGTCAAGGGGAGAGCGCTGGCGCTTAATGGGTTAACACGCCCAAAATCTGTACTAAAACTGCTAATTCTGTTTTGTGATTGGCACAGTTTAATCAAAGAATCCTCCCGTTGAACCAGAGCCTTCACGATATTTCAATTTATTATTAACTGAAGGCTCTGGAATCCAGGATAGCTTGCCATTGAATGCAGTGCAATGCTTATATTTCTGAATGAATAAGATCATACTCAGAACAGTCAGAACTGCAAAACTATATTGTTAGAAAGAAGTTGAAGTTGTGAGCATTATTGTTGTAACACAGCCATATGTATATATCAATGTATGTCAGTAGAATCATGTTTATAGGCTTTATATATAACTGAGGCCTTATACAAGTCATATCTTATACAAAAGTCAGTTGATATGCTATATTACATGTAATTGCTGATAAGTCCATATATGCAGACAACAATCCACACTGGGTAGCTCTAGGAATCTTGTTAAGCCTGATTTAACAACATCCCGCATTTGTTTTTAAACTATAAACATTTAGAAATAGAACGTACCGAACACTATTATATACTCACCGCCTTTGGCTTTGCACATATTAAGTGACATAACAAACAAATAAACTAAAAGTTCATTTGCTTCTTGTATCAGCATAAAGGCATTAATCATTACTGTCGATTTGGTCGGGAATAGATCAGTGATTCAGTGGGTATTATAATTGCAGATATATTCTTGAAATCATTTTGTTTCAATGCCTCTATATCGAAGTTTAATACACTAAAGTGACTAAACAAGTATAAACAGCAGATTTAAATATAAATGCCTTCATGTATTATAAAATATATCACCAGACAGGTAGACAGGGCACACGGCACGACTACATCACTATACGAGAACGAAATAAAGCCATCCTTACCTGAATTATTCAAATATTGTCGATCATTCTTGCGCCAGAGACACAAAATAACACCGTGCTTTATTTACCCATTCATCTTCACAAATATTACTCGGAATTTTTATGGAAATTCGCATTATTTTATGATTTTATATTTCTGTCCGTTTATAACAGTCGCCATGTTGTGAACAAACCCCCCCCCGGGAACAAAAAAATAATATCAAAACAGCTAGTTTTGGCCCGTCCGTGGATGACAGAATGACATAAATCGAGATTGTAGCGGCTATAAACTCGGCGGTCACGTGGTAAGCACACCACGTGTAGAGATTAGTGTGCTGCCGAGCTACGCTCGGCAGCAATAAGCGCCCTGTTTGAAGCTATTCACTGGAAATACAAGCTCTTATGATTTATACAAGTAAGTGCAATAATTTAAATATATTACGTTATGATGTTTTATTCATATACGATTTATTAATGTTTTATTCATACTCATAACACAGCTCTTAGTTGGACCCCCTGTGGTGAAAGTCTGCCAGTCTAGCGTTAGAGAAAATAAAATAATGAGGTAAATAATTTAGAACTGCATTTGAATAACTATGAAGCAAATATGACCAGAAATGTTCAAGAATCAAGTTCACAACCTGCGAACGGGCGTACCCTGCCTTACAAAATTAGGGAATTCGTTACAGTCTGCGGAAAAGGCATGTCATGTCTAACGTCTCCAAAATGAATTCGCTCGTGTGAGCAAATCAAATATTTTAGGTACATTTTCATGGCCACTGGCGTGACAACTGTACGTTGTCAAGGTTATAAGTTTGTTTTTGTCCCACACAGACATGCTTATGCAGTCAGTCAATGCCAGATTTTGGTGGAAATTGGAAAAAATTCAGGGAAGGTGCAGCGATCTAACTCAGCCGCCATGGAATGTTATAGCATAGGACGTACCCCCGCCCCCCCCCCAAGTCAACTACGTGAGGTATGCATATGTATCAGTGTGTGCGACTCATCCAATTTCGCCCTTCATTACATTTCCTACGTTTCTTTTGAAACATTGTATTAAAAGCGAGATTAGGGACTGGTCATAAAGTAACTGCTAGGGTGGGCTGGAGGTAAATCACAAATTTTGCCAATAAGTTCGGTGACCCATCTTAGGATGTAGATAAAAATTTCAAAGCCCATCTAATTTTACAAAAACATTTTCATAACCCACCCAATCTAAATTGGGAAAATACACTTTTATAATAAAAAACCCCTGCAGGTATGAACATTGTAAATATACACAGCACTGTATTGACGCACATAATTCCACCAAGCTTGACCAACACATTGATACTGAGCTGCTCTCCAGTTGGTTGTATTTGCTGTGATTCGACCACTTCTTGTTGTTGTATAAACAAAGTATACTGGCTTCAATAGCATCATTTGCATTTGATAATTTGGATAGTTTTGTTTACTTTTATTATTAATATCTTTATTTTTTTAAGTAGACATGCATGGGTTTTTGTTTGGTGGCCCAACCGTGGACACACAAAAAAATTGGCGGCCCATCGAAACTGCCCAAAGATTTTCCATGGCCCATCCCAAATCACTCCAGCCCACCCTAGCAGTTACTTTATGACCGGTCCCTTAAAAGGGTACTGGCATGGACAGAGATGAGTGGCTATCATCGACTAAGTTTTTACAAAGTCTAGACTCTAAGCAACACATAAAAAAATTGTCACACTTTCATTTAACCTTTCCCACGGGGAGATGCATGACTTTTCAAGGCAGGTGCAAAAAATCTCAGGTGATGTGCAGAACGATCTCAGGTGAGGTGCCCACCTCATAGATATCTTATATACACTAGATAGCGCATCTCTTTTAGTAAAATTGAAGCCAAGAATATTCCAGCGGTTACCCCCATTTGAATAGATGGCGGCCACGTTGGAGTTTCCCACTCGCTAATAAACGCTTAAAAAACAATAATAACTTTCATCATTTGAATAGTTTGAAAATGTATTTAGAATAGGTTTAACTTAATGTTTTTAAGTTCCCGGGTTAAGAAATAGAAAACATACGAGTCTTCTCATTTCATGGGAATATCCTGAGTCTGCAATAACGGCTTCAATTTTTGAATTGCAGAATAATTAGATGCACTATCTGGTGCATGTACACGCGTAAAAATTGAGAAAATCAACAACTTGTTCCAGGTTGATATCAACAGGCGTGAACAAGGTTGTGCGGCCCACTATGAAGAGTATAGACCATTTGCACTGACGTCACAAATCCTTAGAGTGTCCTCCAGATGCTCCCTAACAATATCTGTTCGGGTACAACAACCACATACAGCGCAAAAACTAACCATTTTAATACAAAATTATTATAAAGTTTTACAAAATTTGCTTTGTTCATAAAGTTATATTATGCATAGATTGCTAATTTGTCCTCCAGATGCATCGTCGCCGGCGCTGTGACGTCATGTGCAATGGGTCTATTGTCAACATGTTGCTGCAGCATTGTTCAACTGTAACAACTTGGAACAACATGGTTGACAACTTGTTCATAGTTGGCCGCACAACATTGTCCACGCCTGTCGATATCAACTTGGAACAACCTGTGCGTTTTTAGTCGTGTATACAAGATATCTATGATCCACAAACGTAAAAATACCCCCTTAGGGCAATTGCTATAAACAGTCGATTGATGCTTCACGAACTAGTCAATGACAATATCAAGCCCAGTACATACGAACACGTTTTCATTGACACGTTTACCTTCTCGTGTCAACAAGTTTCCTTGACAAGTTTACCTTGGCCTTGACAAGTTTACCTTGGCCTTGACAAGTTTTTTGCTTGTCTGCACGGAATGTTTTTAAACATTTATCTCACGTCAAGCCCGCCTTTTGTTTACCAAAACCACAGAAGTATTTCTCGTACATTTGTCAGTCAAGTTTTCCTTGGCAGCCGCACACACGAACAAATATTCCCTGTCCAAAAGCTGGCATGACTAACTTTGGAACCGAAGGGCCAAGGCTCCTTGGCAACTAGGAAAAATTCTCAACGTGTTGCCGTACACAACTCACAAGAGCAAAGAAAACTTCTCACGGGAAAGGTGTCGGCATTGTTGTTCAAAGGTGTATATTAGCGCGCTAACGCTGGTACATCTGCAAACCGTTTCTTTCAAAATTATGCAAAATATTACATGTACTGATACGGACAATATCTCTGGAGAAAATACCATGTTTACAAACAAGCAGGCGGCAATATTGCTTTGAAGTATTTCGTGAAATTGCCAAATTGGGAATAAGCTAATCGGCTCTTGAACAATCGCGCAGCTATAATATTAATAATTCAAGCATATTCATCATCTATCGCCAGAGATAACACTAGATTTTGACTTTTTCTTTCGCGCTACAATATTCAACATTTACATCTCACGTAATAGCAGCATATGAGCTATGTACGCAATATCCTCTTCTCCAAATGTGACTAAATAGTCGAAACTCTATCTTATCTATAACAAACTGCAGCATTTGGTTAGAATTTTATTGCAAAGTTCTAGAATGGTAAACGGTTAAGTACTGATTATAGAAATATCAACATGCAATCCTAGAAAATATATTTCTCTTCCTATCAGCAAAATCCAAAAATACAAATTTCCTGTCTATGAAGTAAAATATAAAACTTCCTACATATGTACAGTAGATTTCAACTTTTAAACAATAAGTCAAACTGTCTTCAGGGGGGGGGGGGCAGGTTTGCCAAGGGGCGCCTTACAGCCCACTCTCCTCTGCAATCTGTAATGCTACTATCCGAACATTAATACCATTATTTGAGATGGCCGAATCTGCATCTTTGGCTTTGCCGTGTTACGTTTTACATTACCTTCTGTTTATAAAGTTTATATCGGCTTTTTATCACTTATGCGTGACTGGACAGTTGCTGTAGCACAGTACAGTACATTTGCTTGTGAAAGTACAGTATATTTGAAACTATGAGCATGGCTGTATAGCAACCTCGACATGTTTACATACAGCGAGGAGTGTAGTGGAAAGAGCCTGGGTAGTACATATTTAACCATGATATTTAAAGGTAGGGTACAGTCCGTATGTAAACAAAGCCTTTGTTTACATTTTGGTATTCAAAATATTGAACTTTATTCGACAACTATTTATATTTTCATCTTCTACAGTATAATAAATTATCAAGATACAACCATCAGGTTTTGCAAGAACATAAAATGAAATAAAAACCTAATTAATTAAAGAATAAAGTGTTTATATCACGGCAGGAGACTCATATGTGCGCATGCGTAGACAGGACTTACCCTATCTTTAACTAAAGCATTCTGAGCATTTCCTCGTGAGCTCACAAATCAATTAAATCGTTTCAAGAAATCGACACGCGCTAACAGTAGAAGTTCCACTAATTGCTATTCGAAAAGCAGAAAATGTATGGTCAAGCAGATTTTTTAGGGTGATGCTGGACCTCTCCAGGAGGGCGCTGGACCCCACTAGGTGGGGTGCACACCCCTAGCACCCCACTGTAGATCCGCCCCTGATCCCAAATGAGAACACAAATATCCCACTTCTGGAAACTGGTTAGTATAAATTTTGGCATCTCTGAACAATCAAAGTATAGAGTGGTACACATGACTCAACAGTCAACAACTGGATCGCCAAGTTATAAATCAAAGACTGGTTATTTTCAAGAAGACAGGCTGATAGTATTCAAAGCTATTGGGAGATCACTGGACTGACTGGAGACATTTAGCATTATCTTAATATTTGAAATTTTGTAATATCCAGTCAGTATACACCAAGGGTGGGTTGACTACAAAATTTTTGTAGTTCGCTATAACTACAGCTACTTCAGAAATATGTAGTCAGCTACAACTACTGCTACTTTTGAACAAAGGTAGTTCGCTACTGACTACAGCTACTGCTTAAAAAATGTAGCGAACTATTTCGCTATTTCGCTACACTATATTTTTTAGTTTTACTATATTTGGAGCATCTACTAACTCAGGCTGTAATGTAATCTATAACAAATCGACTTACGAGTAGCAACAGTAAACACAAAGCAACATTTTTGTAAGCACTACAGTGTTCAGGAGTGCAAATTGACTATTGAGTATTGATTTTAAGCAAACTGTGTTTCAATATCATGGCGCTATTCTATCAGGTTGCTAACAATTTTAAAAAGTAGCGAATAGCGATTCGCTGTTTGAAAAGTAGTCAACTACTTGGCTACTTTTAGGCAACATGTAGTTCGCTATAACTACAACTACAGTTTTAAAAAAGTAGTCAAAAACTACTGGCTACTTGAAAATTGTAGTTCGCTACAGTAGCGAACTACAACTACTTCGCTACAACCCACCCTTGGTATACACATCATTCACAGTTTGGTATCCAAAACCATATTTTAGTATCCTGTGGATATCAGGATACTGCAAATGTCTAACCTTGAATGTAGTACCAGTCAACCTAAGTAACCATGAAGCTTAACCCATTAAGCTGCATTACACCCAAATGTGTCCTACTCTATTATCTTACTCTGTTTATAACACCAGACAATTTTACTTGCCCAGTAGCTTTAATGGGTTTATTGCTAATTTTTCAATTACTAAACCCTGATATCCTATTACAAAACACTTGGACTAAAACAAGATTTAAGTGCAGAAATTTGCTGAAAAGGGTGGTAATATGTCGGAAACCTAGAATCTCAATAATGGTCTACAATTGTCTGCAAAGAGTCTGCTAGGATGGAGGTGTCCATAAATTGACGACTACTTTATAAAAATGTTTCCAAACTTGGCACTGTGCACCCCTATGTCATTAATGAAAGTTTTTCCTATGTTTAGCTCCATTTGTCTTTAAATTCTCTACTTTAAATTCTTACCTTATTCCAAACTTGTTTCATATATTTTTTGTGCTTTTTGTATTTGTTGTAGTTTTCTGTATATTTGTATAAATATATCCTGTAATATGATTTACATTTTAAGGTTTATACTAATTTGATTTGACTAAATCCATCTGACAGGTTTACAGGGTCTAAGCTAGGATTTTAGATCTTGGGCGTGTTTCTAATGACCAGGGTGTGCACATGTCAATTATCTTGAATAGCCAAATTCACGGTTCTAGTTATGCTCGCCAACAACAGACAATGCCTGTGGTTGTTCTACGCTTTGCAACCAAATACAAGGCGAGCATATGCTACTATTGCGCACTGACATTAGAATATTAAGTTATTTCAGCAACTCTTGGGGGTACTTAAAACCATTTTAACACCATACAGTTCCCATTATCCATCAAAACATTAAAACATCACGGATCACTTTCGCCAATTGCAACAACAGTAGATTTTACAAACTTTCTTACGATATAAATAGGAAGAAATTCTGTCTGTTGTAAGTACCGTAGCACCACCCCATTTTATGAACCTACACGGCCTTCTACAAATAATGAAGCCGCGTTCATTTTATATCTAGCCGTGTTTTCCACTTTTGGCCGCGATAACACGGCCAACACGGCTCTCTAGCTAAGACCCTGTTTTTTTGTCATGTGATCGCTTTTATATTCACTAGTATAAAAGCTCATGTAATTTTCCTGACGCCCACTACTAACTTTCTGACAAAGAGACTTCATTCAAAACATTGAAGTATTTGCAGGTAGTTGTAACCCCATCAATCCGAAGCTTTTTTAAAAATATTAGCCTACTATAATTATATCAGTGGCCAGTTCACTGTAGGTCCTTCCAAGCCTCACTCAAATTCACATATACCTACTAATGGCAATCAGAAGCCACATTGCTAGATTGGTTTGTTCATTATCACATGAACTTTTAGAATTGTGGGGCATTTTAGATGCATCATACATGCAAAGTACAAGAGCATGTCCCAATATATTAATTGAAGCGAGTTTTTGAGCATGTTCATTGCCAAGGAAGGAACGTTATCCTAGGTTCTGATGAGTTTAAGGGGCTGTTAATGTGGAGCCTGGTTCGCCCATAGTTAACCGGGATGATTTGTTTAATAAGGCCTTGATAAATATCCAAAATGAATTAGCTTAGTGTGATTCTAGTAGCAGAATATAATTCAGGAAAAAAATTTGACACGATTTATCTCGGCCGGCTAACCCTGGGTTGTATGAATAGCCCTTAATTAGGTGGCCTTTACAGAAGCCTATTGAAGGGTTGACCCGGCTATCGTGTGAACACTGAGAGACGGGTTGATCTGGCTTACCCTGAGTTGATAGCCAACCAGGTCAACCCTTTCACACCTTGCCAACCCGGGGCGCTTTTCTTGAGACCTAGGACACCCTTCTCGAGACCCAGGGCACCCTTCTCGAGACCCAGGGCACCCTTCTCGAGACCCGAGTGGACAAGGTACGAAGGCATGAAAATTTTGCTTACTTGTTCATGGGGCCTGCCCCTACGCTCATGTAAAGTCAAGATGGTGCATAAATCTAGATGCACATCCAAATAAAACAAAGTTGAAGTGACATTTCAAATATCTTACAACAAAATTCAACGTCCCTCAACAAGTCCAAATGACTAAATGACAGATCTTTATCGTAAAAATGATTTTCCTTGTGTTGTGGTCTCCAGAAGCTCTGATACTCTTCAATGCAGGATGCTTTAGAACAAGTAAATTGGCTTACATAAATGGGATATATCGGAAAAATAGTGTGTATAATAACGATAGAGAAATGGACAGAAAAAAAATAGCAGAACCTCAATTGAATGTCGGCTGGCTAAAGCAAACCCAAGTTGAAAACAAATGAGGTGTTCATGTAAATATCACCCAAAAAACCAACCCCATGAGTTCTTTCAAACCCAGGATGAAAATCAGCATGTAAGCTGGGCAAAGGGTTTAAAGCAAATATCTGACAAAATGTAGGATTAGATGCCTTAAATCTGCTTTGTAGTCTAACAAAACAGGGCCATTTGCTCCCACCTATTATAAATCAGTGTCATGACCTTGAGTCAAATTAGGAGACAATGAACGGGATGGTCTGTGAAATAAGGCCACAAAGACACATCTTTATGAGAAACACCAATTAGACACACTGAAATACGAAAGGAGGGGATATTAGCGGTGACTCTCAAGCTATAATCCCACTGAGAGAAGATTTTACGATAAGAAAACAATCTTTTCCTATTATATATTGGAACTCGCTTTTTTTACAGTAAAACCACAACAAAACACAGGTTTAATTTTTAATCGTCAACAAAATAGCTCAAAATATATCAAGTCATTTTCCAGACTTCCTATACCAGCCCCGAGTCCAATACCAAATTAATAAAGTTTAAACTTTAATATGGAAGTAAACACTAAATTTAAAGCCAAAATGCAGAGCGAAAATCATTAAAACACATTTGCAAGTGCGAATATTATTCGCTAATGATGTCGCAAATTCTTTTGGAACAAATAATTTCGGTACAAGTTGTCCCATTAATAGGCTTTTCGAAAGTTCGTATTCAACAAAAATTGAGACAAATTCGATACGTCGAGCTTGCATTTTCAAAACACAATAACTACGGCAATACTTAAAAGCACGTAAAAAATAATTCGAGGGTTATTTTCCTGTTAAAATTAATCAAGCCAAGAATCTTTTGTGTTCTGTCGCGAGCTTATGGCTGGAAGGCAAGTTTGGATCAAAGTGAAAACGCAAAATGTTTCCTCCTATTGGACGCGTTGTATTAAATCGCAACTTCGAATCTGAAAGGCGGAGCCTAGCGTATCAAAAACAGGAGATTAACAAAAAATACGAGAAAAACAACGCCATAACTGCAAATATGTGAGTAAAATAAACCAGAGTCATAACTTGTGTCATCATGAGCGCCCGTGGTTCGGACAAGAACCCCCGAATGTTTGTCCAAATGTTCCACAAAGCAAAACCTTCTACTTTAAAACGATTTCCAGTCTAAGTTTAACATTCAAACGTTGTTTACGGAGGGAACGCGAAGTGGCGCTGCGAAAAATAAAGGGTCACCTAAAACAACAACGCTTTACTGCTGTGCACCGCTAGAGAATCTGAGGGGAATATATTATTTAATAGCACTTATTTACCTCGTAAATCGATAGCTTTGATTTCGCTATGCCGTCGTGTAACGACTATATTAATTTCTACGAATATAATGAATGTTTATTCGTCAATTTGCCATACAAAGAGGGCATATAAATGTACAAACTTAGGGAGAAAATGTTGACATTTTAATGAAGACGCGCCAGCCAGACACAGGCCAACACAAAAATACGACAAGGACAATTTCAGAGCGACCAGACATCTCAAGCGCTCTTGCGGTTCAATTCAAAGCAATAATTCATAAAGATACTACGAAAGAGACGATTTATCCATCGGCAAACAATATTAAAACATCGTTTGCCGAAAGCATCTCGCCATTAATAACCTGACCTATATCACAAGATTAGACGTTTGCATGATGCCGAACTCCGGATAGAATTTCGCCGCTTTTTACGCATTTTCAACCGGTCAATTTAAGTCTTCATACATAACATCGTAACTACAACTCACCTGGGCCTCCTTGCTTTCTTTCTTGTGCTCATAGTGGCGATATTTCAATAGAAAAAGCGGCAAAAATCGTTTTCAAAACACGAAATTAGAAGCTTTGCGTCGAACGTAACTACAGCGGATCAGCAATACAATAGCTTCGTTCTGATTGGTCAATGTTCGCCTTCGTCATACATTCTATTCCATTATCAACACTGTGTTGCATTACAGTCATATAAACATATATTATTCAGTTATTCAATGGGCATTATGCATAATAAATAGCTTGTCGAATATGTATATTTTCGTGTTGTAATAAGATAACTTTCCAAGATAATAAAAAAATGCTTTTAAATCAATTATTTCTTACTAGGTTTTTTTATTTCCGAATCAAAATAGCGCGTAATTGTCCCCTCCAAAATTATCCATTCTTGTGGTTTCGCTTAGTCATACTAGTTGTTTTGAAAATGTTATTGTTTTCTGACGCATTTGCATGTTTACAGTGGTCTTAAGGCTTCCTCTTGAATGACTTTTAATGGCTTAAATCGTTCAACTCAGCACGAATTCGTATCAATTCTTTATTACAACTCTCGTCGATCGGTAAACGTTGGAAAAAAAAGGGCGGTCAATTTAAATTACGGGCAACTGTGACTTGTGGCTAACCGCAAATTTGAAATTTAATTTCATATTTTTTGTTTTATTTATGCAATTAAGTTTTGCGGTTTTCAAATTTTAAAACTTTCAGAAAAAGTTACTAAAAAAATAAGATAAAAAATCGGTTTAATTTTTCAATTTTTAGGTTTTATTCAATTTAAAATGCACTGGAGTCTAAACGACTAGCATGGCACAGCCACACAGACCTTGTTTGACGTAATTATACTTTATTATTTCAATTAACTTGCTTTGTTTACGGTTCATGGGAGACATAAAGCCGATAGGAATTCGATAGACCGAATAGCAAAAACAAGATTCAAGACAAGAGTTGGGGGCGTTACGTCTGGTCAGGATGTTAAAACTTTTTATATTGCATTCCAAGCATAATTTTCTTTCATTTCATTTTCAATATTTATTTTGGATAGCCCGGCCGGTAAAAAGAATCCCACAACCGATTAAGGATTTTTACACTGTAAAGCAGACATTCCAACTCTCCCGATTTTACCGGGAGTCTCCCGAAAATTAATGCAATCTCCCGGTCTCCCGATTTTTATCAAATTCTCCCGATTTTTCAGAATATTCAGGAAATATCATAAAAAATTATAAATATACTGTTTTTAGCGACATAATAGTCTGTCTCGGACCTTTTTTGAAGTTACTTTATGGCAATTTATAGGATCATTTATAACAACATAGTCCCAAAATGCAGGAAACGCCATTTCAGAAGACTGAATTTTTATTATTTTTTCCCAGAAGAACTATAGATCTCGAACTAGATTTCAATTCACTGAACAGTCTCCCTAAATTTTACCTCCAGTAGTTGGAACGGTCTGGACTAAACCGAAATAAATTTTTAAACCGAAAAGGTTTCTCTAAAACATTCAATGTGCCGAAAATTTGGCTAGTGAAATACCGGCGGGTTCGTTCCTTATTATTCTGTGCCGGCGGTTTTTGCTAATTTGCATTATTGTCTCAATATCACAAAGTCGAAATTCCATGTTAGCAAGCAATATAATTGTACAAGTTATATCACAGTTGCAGGCTAGTCATAATTACAACATGGCCGCAGTTTTGAATCTTTGAATTTTGAAGTTTTGAGCCGAAAAATGACTCATGATTCAAAAAATGACAATGATTCAAAATCATTTGAATCTTTGAGTCATTTGAGTCGTTTGAGTTAGACGAATAACGAAGTAACTAAATAAGTCGCGCGCAGCGGGTAATCTCAAAACAGCCCAACAGCCTGTAATAGTGTATAAATGCAGACCGGGAGTTGGTTTTTGACAGCGGTCATGGGCTAGAAACAGTTGATGTGGGTGGTTAGGACTTAGGATCAGTTTCAGTCGTGCGGTTATGGTTATGAGGTAGTCATTTGAATCTTTCCTAGAACGGAGGAAAGCCATTTTCCGAGAGACTCTCATGGGCGTACCGGCCTACATGGGCGTACTGTGACCCCCCCCCCCCCAGGATTAGGCCCATACGCCCATGGAGACTCTAAATTAAATTTCCGAAAACCTCCTAGAACTCTGTGTATAGTTAAAAAGAGTCAAGTATAGCCGACAGATCTGACAGTTTCTATTGTGAAAGCTAGTGGTGACGTTTTTGTAATCCGCGTTAACCAAAGTTTAGTGATTAGTGAATGTGCGCGTGTGCAACTGGCTAAACAGAGTACAGACCAAACTAACGACTCGGCAAAAATAACAAAAAGTATTTGGCAAATTACCCTGGTTGCCAGAAGTTATTGTTATCGCCAAATTAGCCTGGCTCACGACCATAGAAATAATAGATACTCTATTTCTATGCTCACGACCCTAAAAATATAGCTACACTATTTTGTACAGACTAGAAACCCATGCATTGAGTTTTTTTTCTGAATATACACGAATTTTTTTGACAAACTATTTATTTTCAGTATTCTATACCATATGCAAATCTGAAATAACTCCTATACGCAGGCTAACTCCTATAGCTATACTGCCATGGTGTATAAAAAAAACGAGACATTTATTTGATTTAAGGAGGCTCCCTACAGTTCCGTGCGGGATGTTCGCGGGACAAGTACGTGAACTATCCCACGCAACTGCATGATCAAAACAAAACAAAAATTGACCATGCTTTTTTAAAAATAAAGCTATTTCTGAAAGGTTTCTAATGGAAAAAAGCGTTGAATAATACTTCGTTTTGAGTGCCAAATCACTTGCGAGTCTATACAGCAATTCTACATATGATACGAATATCACTAGACCAAAAAATAGCTACGAAACAATATTTTAAAATTTTTTTATACACTGTCAACTGACTCAACTGTATAAAAACATTTGCAAAATTACATACAAACGTTTAAAATGTTGTTTACTTCTCAAGAAAACGTTCACGTTTTCGGTCGTGTTTCTACAAGATTAAAGTGATTATATGTAAACAGAAAAATATTTCAGTTTCATAGCCTAATTGTTCATTTTTAGCAAAAAGTACAAAACCAAACATGAAACAAAAAACACGTCCACCTGTTAATAGGCTGTTACAGCTCATAGATTAAGTAAACGGCAGGATTCAATTAGCTTCAACCTTGTTTTCATCGATTTAATCCTTCACAATAATCCTTGGCTGTCCATAGCACTCAAATAAATCGAAAAGTTGACAAAAACAAAACAGTAAAAACAACATTGCGGCTCGATTTTGCTGAATGAAAACTCGTTCTGCGCCCGCGTACAATCTTTTGCTAGTCAGCGACGCTTTTCAATAGGGGAATTTCTCGAGTTACACGAGGCTATTTTCTAACTTTATTTGCATTTTACTCATTAGTTTCATCGGTGACCTATCTTCAAATTTTGACCACGAATTTATTATGCGGTAAATTTTATAAATTTCAAATTTAAAAAAAATCTGTAGTGTGGAAATTTCGCAATAAATTTTTCGCTTTTAAAAAAATCGCACATTACAAAATTTTTTTAAACTTTCACCACAGTTGCAGAGCATCATTCCTTATTGATATATGAAATAAAAAAGATAGGTCACCGACATCGTTTTTGAGATAGCGGCACATTTATGGGTTAAATTGGAAGGCCTTATGCTGTCGTCATGTTGCCATGGGAACATTGACATCGTCGAAATCTACTTCGAAATATTCGTTAGTTGACCAATATTGCCACCAAGTCGAAAAGAATTAGCGTTCTGCACGTATAAGCCTGTTTTACGGAATTATTGTTTAAACAAGAATAACTGTAGGGAGCCACCTTAAATTAATTAATAAATTAGACCATGTCAATTAACTATTTAATATTATTATTTATTGAAAATAATTCAAGACATTTGATTGGCTAAGAGCTGTCGGTGAAATCGTCATATCCGCTCGGTAGCTGTCCAAATTTGGAGTTGTGACATCACCGTAGAATATTGAAAACAAATATACCACGTTTGACGTAATTTCGTAGTATATTGAAAAACAATGTAACATGACGTCACGTCAATTTAAGCGCCTTATGCCAAAAGAGGGAAAATACAAATGGCTTCCTCAAAGGAAAGATTCGTCGACCTTTTTTGTGTATTCCGACAAATAAATAATAAAACAATTATTGAATTCGGTTCTCGTAGGATATGAGAAATTATTATGGTTCGGTTTGTGTTATTTACCTCAGCCTTCCACTTCTGAGATAACACAAACCTCGGCCTTAATAATTCCTCATGTCCTACTCGACCTTCCATCAAAAATTGTTTAATAATTGTATTCGACTACACACGTAAAAATATCGACGGAACAAGCTTGTAGCAAGCTTGTTGACAACTTGTAACAAAGTTTGTTATTTTATCAACTTTGACAACTTGAAGAAAGCTTGTTGTCAACAAGCTTGTTCTACAACTTGTTGGTTTGCAGACCTGCAGCAAGTTGTTTAAAGAATGTTAATTTACAAGGAAATATGCCAGTTTAGCTTCCGCTAATCTTCCACTGGACCTATTAAAATTATCTGTACAATTAAAGCCTGATAGGGTACAGTCCAATCTGCGCATGCGCACATAGAAATTTATATAAATGGTACGTTGTCGAATAAAGTTCAAAATTTTGAATACAGACATGTAAACAAATGCTTTGTTTACATACGCACTGTACCCTACTTTAAGTATGTTTACATGCAGTATAATTTACATTTCTATACATAATTACATAAAGTACATATCGATATTTATAACAAATTAAAATTAATATATATCTTAAGAGTTGTTTTTATACATATCTAAAAACAATTCATGGACGTAAGCTTGAATGCTTGAAATGAGCTGGAAAATCTTATATCTGGTGGCAACATATTATAAAAATATGCTCCAGTGTATATTGCAGTCCACTCGTGGTGATTGCTTAGTTTATGGTTTCGTACCCATAAGTCCATATTGGCAGTGCTTCTGGTATGTCGCTGCATGGGAAGCTGTTGACAATGGTTTGAACATATTACTTAAATAGTCTGGAGCCAAGTTATTTAAAGATTTATAAACTAGGCAAACTACCCTACAGTATACATAAGTTATGTAGTTTGCCTATAGTCGGCCGGCCAAGGTGGCAAAAAGTGCCTCTAAAGAGAGTTTGAAGGCAACTTTATGTTAGAAGCTGGTAACAGGCATTTTCTTATAGTTCAAGCCTTGGTGAATAAGACTGTGTGTGTTACCACTTCTTATTTTTGCTTTATAGCCAAAATATTGAGAATTTTAAAATTTTGCCTATTAAATTACTATGGTGGCAAAAAATGTAAAATTTCATGTTCTCTTATACAAAAAATAAACTATACCACTAGAAAGATCGCAAAAAACTATATATAAGATAATTAAGCGACTAGTGCGATTTTCAAGCCGATTTTGAATTAAAGATGGTTAAAGTTGGCAAAATGGGTATTAATTAGCATTAATTTGGTCATTTCTGCATTTTTTAACATTAAAAACTCGAAAAAGGATTGGGAAAACGTAGAACGCACTTAATATAATTGTCTTATATATAGTTTTTTACGCTCTTTCTAGTGGTATAAGTTATTTTTCGTATAAGAGAACATGCGATTTTACATTTTTTCCGATCATAGTAATTTAATAGGCAAAATTTAAAAATTCTCAAATTTTCGGCTATAAAGCAAAAATCAGAAGTGGTAACACATATAGTCTTGTTCACCAATGCTTGAACTATAAGAAAATGCCTGTTACCTGCTTCTAACATAAAGTTGCCATCCAGTTGTACAAATTGATGACTTGGCCGGCCGTCTGCTAGTTTATACATAACTCTGTATCGGTAATATGTTTGACTGTTCAAGACTGGTACAAGTTGTTGGAACAACTTGTTGGTAGCTTGTTGACAACAAGCCACATCATCGTCAAGTTGTAACAAGTCCAGCAAGGCAGCAAGCTTGTAGTTCACAAATCTGTACCAAATCTGCCAACTAGTTGTAATGGCATTGTTACTGACGACAAGAGTTTTCAGAAACTGATTGAATTTGAACAAGACGCAACCTGATTCAAGAAAAACGGACTTTTATTAAACAGCAAATGTAGTTTGAAGTTTGGTTATTTTTGAAGTTAGAAAAGGAAAATATTGAAAAAATGTGGGGGTAAATGTCATAATTAAAAGTATTTGTTATTTAAAGACTTTAAAAAATTGTATCTCAGG
>CACRXK020005832.1:0-26835 GCA_902702795.2 Paramuricea clavata
GCTTATTGTAAAATACTACCTACACTGGACCACCACGTTTGAGATATCTTTTTCAGGTAGTTCAGACACAAACCACGACAGCTTATTGTACTACCTACACTGGACCACCACGTTTGAGATATATTTTTCAGGTAGTTCACACACAAACCACGACAGCTTATTGTAAAATACTACCTACACTGGACCACCACGTTTGAGATATCTTTTTCAGGTAGTTCACACACAAACCACGACACTATCTACAATGGACTACCACGTTTGAGATATCTTTTTCAGGTAGTTCAGATACTAACCACGACATGAACGACAGCTTATTGTAGAATACTACTTACACTGGACCACCACGTTTGAGATATCTTTTTCAGGTAGTTCAGACATTAACCACGGCAGCTTATTGTAGAATACTACCTACACTGAACCTCGTGTATAACCACGCTCATTGACCTTAGTCTGCAAACCTGCTATCCATGGACCGCAAAATGACATGCAGGGGGGGACGAATACCCTGGTTGCCAGAGGTTCTCATCTCTTCCGCCCTATTCTCGCTCGTATTACGTAATTTATCATACGGCGATACACGGATACAAGAACGGCTTTGGAACCAAGGTAGGGGACGAACAGAATGGAAAGAAAGCACTCTGCACTCAAACCACAGGGAGCCCATCCCGAATCTTATTGGAGTTAATATGTATTAGCATTACATATGAGATATATAGCTCAGTGTTATTGTACTTGTCACGTTTTAGGAAGAGTTACTATTTTCAGACTTTTCTATTAATTCGGTTAGCGTTAAGCCTGGTTTCCATTAAATCGTTATTATCGCAAGAACCGCATCGCAAGCGTCGCAACGATTTAAAAAACGCGAAAATTTTAAAGGCACAGTTCAGCCTGTTGAACGATGGTTTTTAAGGCGCATTTCAGCCCTGTTAATTGAAAAAACTAACTAGGAAAATCAATTAAGCATAATTCAAAATCAGTAAACTCGATGTTTTTAACAATATGAATGTTTTAAAATGTTAAAAACATTAAGATTGGTGATTTTGAATTATGCTTAATTGATTTTCCTAGTTAGTTTTTTCAATTAACAGGGCTGAAATGCGCCTTAAAAACCATCGTTCAACAGGCTGAACTGTGCCTTTAAGGTGGTCTTACACAACGCAAAGTGGTGTTTTGAGTGAAATTTGCCATTTTTCAAAAATGGAAATAATACAAACTTTAAACCCTACTTAATCATATTTGTATCATTTTATTGCTCAAAAATACCTAAAAACCCTGAAATTTTAGCAAATTCGATAAATTTACACTTAGCAACGCCCATAGCAACCAGATATCTGCCTTTTTGAAAGCGTTCTAGGTTTGAATAATTTAGATTTAGATCAGTTTTTACCCCTCCCTTTCAAGTATACTGTATTGAAGTATTCCCATTTTAGCTTTGCTACCGCTGGTCAGTCTTTTCATTATTTTTCAAATCAAAATTCGAAGCCATGTTTGTGTCGAAAAAGTGAAATTTTTTAATAACTTCTGGTCGCTGTATTTGTGATTTTTCGCCGAATATACTTCTCTTTGTGGACTAATCGTCTTTTGACAGTGGTATTAAGGGAAAGATCGTAAAGGGGAAAGAGAAAATTCCATGGGAATCGGCACGTAAATGATGCAGAGAAAATTTGTGTTGACAGTATTGAGCAACCAGTGAGTTTCCAGTGAGTCGGTTGCTAATCTCTCTGCTTCAGCAAGAAAAATAGGTCAGTCTTGTAGCTTTGATGCTACCAGTAGCAGTTCCAAAGATGAAGAGCCTAAAATAATTGCTTATCGTTTCATTGATGTGTAATAACTGAATGAACTTTTGCAGCAAGTGTCATTGTAAGTATGCGGAGAATCTGGTCTTAGTCTTAAAGATGATCCTTGGGAAAGAATAGGTTGTGCTTCTCATCTTCGGCTGTGTTGTGATAAATGTGGCTGGGTTTATACATTTTTACATAAAAAAGTCAAACTTTTTTTTATGTAAACAGAAGACTTGTTTATGCAATGAGAAAGCATTGCCATTGGACAAGGAGAAGCTTCTGTGAGACGTTTCTGTTCCCTAATGAATATTCCCACACCACCGAAACCTTCTGCTTATTCAATTTGTAATGATACCTTGTTGAAAGCAAGTTGAAAGACTGTGGCTACTGATGTGATGGGGAATGCTGGTAAGGAGTTACACCATGACAATAACAGTGATGACGAAGTTCTCCAGTGCGGTGTTTACTGAGACGGAACTTGGCAAAGACGGCGATATTCGTCATTAAATGGTCAGGTTACTACCATTTCAATGGTAACGGGTAAATGCCAAGATGTCGAGATTTTGTGTAAGGTATGTCGTACCTGCCAAAGGATTGATAGAGAGACAGATGATGAAAAAAGGCATTGCATAAAGCTGACCATATTGGAAAATACAAGGAAAACTATGCAGGTTACAATATACAGAGTATTTTGGTGATAGTGATAGCAGGAAGGCACCACCTATAAGGCAGGATTGTTTTAAAAAGTCAGGGTGTTAGCTAGCCCATATACTGTCCGTTTGATGGACTCTTCCCAATTGAAGTAGCTAAGGGGCTTTCCCAACTGGGTCTACAAGAAGATTTTCATTTTTTTCTGATGAGAAAGTGCATTGCGTTTAATTATATATTATTATATCAAAGAACGTTTTATTTACTTTTTCCCATTAATTATTTTCTCAAAATGTGTCACGTTTCATTCATATTGGGTGTGTATTCACTGAAATGAAATGTACAAAACAAAGTGTAATCGGTGTGCATCCGTGTTCATTCAGGGGAAATGAAATATACAAAATGAAGTGCCATCGCGGGTGCATTTTTCCGTGTTCATTCACCAGAAGTGAAATGTACAAAACCAAGCTACCGTTGTTTGCATCTAAGGAGAAACACATTGGAAAAAACCACTATTATTCCTACACAAGGACTTAGATCGGTCAAAAAAACTTTCCCAACTTACGTTTAACAGACAAAACTTTTTTCTTCTGGCTAACACCCTGAAAGTAAAAATGTCATTTACTGCTTTGTATTAGCTTCCACTGCTGAAATAACTTAAACCATAAACTTTAAAGCTGTTTTTCTCAATTTGTAAAAATGGTCCGATTTCTCAATTTTCATGCATGATATCTCAAAAACTATTAAAGGTATCCTGATCAAATTTTCAGAGTTGCTAGTACATATCATGCTCCAGGGAATGAACTAGAATAATTGAGTTCTGCTGCATTTTCAAGGAGTTATCACTGTTTCAGTGATGCATGTTTCCGCATTTTTTGTGTTTGGTAGGATAAATTCTGATAATAGTTGTTCTATATGCAGTAAGGAAATTATTCTAGTTCATTCCCTAGACACTATTGTAACTAACAAAATAAAAGTTATTTTAGACTTCTATCATTAATTCTCACCTAGTTATCATGTTTGAAAATTGACCCATTTTTTCCCTTCGGGCATGGCATATATTGGTTACTATGGTAACAGTTCACTAAAGAAGTATATTTTCATGGTTGGGTAACCACCTTCAACAACACTGTGTAGTTAGATTTTTGTTTTGGACAATTTGTAGGAAAAAATTTTTTTTGTATTGTGGCCAGGTTGAATAAACTGTAGAGAGACTCAGAGACACCTTAATAGTTGTTGTTAGTTAACTTCCTGTTATGATCACTTCCTGTGACGTCATGAACACGCCATGCTGCAAAATGCAGTTGAACAAATATAAAAGCTATTTCGAAAGGTATTTATTCAGTATTTTATCGTCAAAGAAACATTTATATCGAAGAAAAGAACAACATTAAAAGGGAATTAACATTCTCGGGCAGTTGCCCGGTAAGTTAACGTTATTATCCAGTAATTATAGAAGTATTGCTGTCTTATAATCGTGTTAAAGGTATAAAAATATACGCATGAATATATTAATCGTAATAGCTGTTGAAGTATGGTCATTTTGAGTAATTTATGTAAATAGTTCTTTAGAACGGTGCATGATTTGTCTTAAGTTTGACATTATAGACGGAGATATTTATGGTTTCATCAACTTTTGGGAGATATATTACTTTGTATTTGATAAATCGGCATGTTTATTGTAGGATACAGGAAGTGTGTATTTTAATATTTTGTTTACTTAGTTATATTGATTAACTTTTATAGCTTGTAACCGTCGCCCTCGTATTTTGGGGTACATGTTCAAAAGAAAAAGAAAATTATAAACAGTTTTCACGAATCTATTACGTCCCGGTCACAGTATTAATTATGCACCTATCATTGTTTTCTCCCTGAGGGGGGAGTGCGGGCGACCCAGGGGACTTTGACAACACTATGAAGCTCCAGTGAGGGGAATTTGACCTATGCATCAACTCCACTGAGCTATACTATATTACTGGAGGACCTGCTCGGCATGAAAGAGTGTCGCCAAAAACATGGCGGCGCTTACGCCATTGCCATGACTACTGGTCCGAAGTCTCCATGGTAATTGCCACTGACCAACCGCGATCCGAAGCATTAAACAAAGTCTTGCACCCCCCTGTTTTTTCCATATATGTTTTTTCCGCCTTGGTTGTTCAGCAAACAAGCATCGAAAAATCAACAAAAAATGCCTCAATTTTGCTCTATTTATGGATGCCACCATGCTCTGGCAAAGGAAAATATTTCTTCTCACCGGTAAGAATTCATGAAATACATCTTTTCTTTGCTATGTTGTAAAAAAAAAGTACAGTTCTGTTTATTTGTAAAACAAAAAGATGTTTTCAAAAATAGACGTTTTAATTGCAAAACAGTAGATATTTTATATTTATAGTTATTTTTACCTTGTTTATTATTTTGTTTTGTAGTTGTAGTTGAGTAGTTGCTATACTTATACATCGTAGGTCCTTTACTGCAGTTTTTATTACAGAAAAAAACCCTGTTTTACACTATTTTTCACAAATGCAAAAAGAAATGGCGTCATCATTTAATTTACATATGAATAATATTTTCATATTAATTTTTGTTTAATGGCTTTAATATATATTTTATATGGTATGATGCATTGCATAGTGAATTTAAGGGTTGCCAAATGATATTTAGTATATTGTTATATTGTAAACGCATTTTAACACTATTTTTCACAAATGCAAAAAGAATGGCGTCATCATTTAATTTACATATGAATAATATTTTCATGTTAATTTTTGTTTAATGGCTTTAATATATATTTTATATGGTGTGATACATTGCATAGTGAATTTAAGGGTTGCCAAATGATATTTAGTATATTGTTAGTATATTATAAACGCATTTTAAATTTGCAGCTTCCCAGATGCAAGGAAAAACCCTGAAATGTATGCCATATGGGTTGAAAATGCAAACAAGAATTCACCAGTCAAGTTTGTTCCCACAAAAGGAAGTCGTATTTGTTCAGGACATTTCAACTCAGACATGATTGAAGAAGGTGGGAAAAGAGTGATACTGAAGTCATATGCTGTCCCAACAATATTTCCAAACTTTCAGGTATGTGCGTTTCTTTGTTATGTTTAATTACCATGTCATTTTGTTCTTTCCATCTCCAGCCTGCTTAAATGCATTGTAGTTTCTCGTTCAGAGTTATGGAAGGTTTATTGGATTGGGGGAATAATAGCAAAAATTTTAAAAAGGTTTCAGGGAGTGGGCTAGCTACTCTGCATGGGAGAGGTTTCTTAAGGGTGAGTGGGCCAACATAATTAGAAATAAATAGAGGTGTGGGCATATCTGAATTTGAAATAAATTTTGAAAGACTCAAAATCCACATGTCGTGCAATTTCTAAAATACAATATGACATTTTTCATTTGCAATGACATTTTGTATCTCAGGGTTTTTCTATATATAGTTCCAGTTTGCCCTGTTTGTATAAAACGTAGTGCACGTTTATGCTCCTGGAGTAACCATCCCCCTCCGGGACACCCCCGGGAATTTGCCTGATAGACAGGCTTTCTGGCATCCTTGTGTAGAAAAGTAGGACAAAAGTAGGACTAGAATTTTAGGAAAAGTAGGAATAAAGTAGGAAAATGTGTAGAAATTAAGTAGGACAAAAGTAGGAGTTTTGGAGATGCAAATAACACAAAAATATACAAAATTGGCATGTGGTAAGCGGTAGACCATTAGATATCTGATGGGGAAGTTGTGTGAATTTTTGGTGCTCAATATTTTTATGTACTCAAAAATTCATCTCTGCACGATTTTTTTCTCAAAACGTTTAAATTGCATCGGTATAATTAGCTAAGGCATGTCTGCTCTGCAGCTGCAACACAATTCAAATGCATGTATTAGGATACACAATGCACCAATCCACACTGCGGCAGGAGAATATATCTGAGGACCGTAGGAAGCTCTTTTCGATTCGGGGTGGGGGGGGGGGGGCTGAAAGCGAGCTAGGGTCGAAGGCCCGAGGAAATTTTTTAATTTAGAGTCTAACTATATATATTGGATAAGTTGCAGGAAAGTATGGGTAAATTAGCTTCATTCTTTAATTAACCTGTGCCATGTGCCATTCTTTATAACCTGTGATATTTTCATGCTTTATAACCTGTGCATTTATAACCTGTGCCATTCTTTATAACCTGACTGTGCCTTTTAATAACCTAGCTGTGCCATGCAAATTTTAATAAATACAACTATTAGTGGTAAAGGTTTATGATTTCATTGTTAATTTAAATACTTTTAATTAAGCAAGATTCAAGTTTATATTAAAGTTTTATAATATTCCATTATAGTAGTTAAATACTATGTTATTAAATGACCATGCAATTATATGCCATCAAAAGTTTAATTAACATTTAAAATCGCCCCTGGGGTGGGGCATTTTCCACTCTAAGCTTCTGCCCATGCATGCAAGGGCCGGACATTAGTCTTCAAGTTGTGTCCCGGCACCTGGGCATTTACACTATGGTAACCAATCAAATCAAATTCGGTGCAGCCCTGGGATGGTTACTCCTGGAATTGACTCATGCATTAATATACTTTGATCATTTTAAAATATCAAGTGTTCATATTATTTTAAAGGTTTATTAATCTATCCATATTTGAAATAGGAAAGACATGTTATGTGATTAATTTTGTAAACGATGGCTCTTATAGTTTTATTGCATATTATATCATGATAATATTTTTCTCATAATTAATAATATTAAAATTAATGCAACTTTAAGTGAATAATACAGAGCTTGAGGGTAACGGGCCATGAATTTGTGTCGATGCATGCAATGACTCTGGGATGGACTGCAAATATAATTCAAAAACTCATTAATAATTCATGAAGCAATGATCCAATCTTGAGTAAGAAATTAGTCACGTGCATATACGTCTTTATACCAGCTAAAGAACACTTTAACAAAAGACCATTGTTATGCAAACTATATAAAGATTTTTATATAAAGATTTTTATATAAAGATTTGACTTATTATGCAAACGTTTTTGAAGCCTGCATTTAAAAAACTCGCAGGTCGTGTTTTATTAGGTCTAAAGCCACTCGCGCTGCGCGCTCGTGGCTTTAAACCTAATAAAACACTCCTGCTTGTTTGAAAATACTATAAATCGACAATGCAAAATTACTGGCCTGCCCCCCCCCTAAATTATAATGATCGAATGATATAACAGTCCCTATAATAAAGACAGTACAGTCCGGCAGATGAGCTTGATTGCTGATTTATGCTCAAAACTTTGCCTTCTTATAGCAATTACTTGTGGCATTCAAAAGGGTGAACCAAAACCAAAACTATGAAATTGAATCCTTAAAACCTAATCTATAGATTGAGTAACAATATGTGATCTTAATCTGATCTACAGTAGATTATTGCATGAGCTAGTGTTCAAAATTTCTCAGCAATGTGAACCAAACAGTAGATTAATACTAAATAAATGTATAATGCAACCCTAAATGCCCAATAATATATAATGGAGTGACTTAAATTAACTGTAGAAATTGATTCCTTTAAAAATAATGTGTTGTCCTGTAACCTAGCTGGTTGGTACAGTACCATCATGCAAGGCTGCCAACGTAATGGGGAAATACCCCCAGCTCTCTTTCAGTTCATACCTAAATCCTTTAAACTCATTAAGGTGAAATGTGCCCAACTAATTAATGCACCCCAGTACTTTATTATTTTACTCCATCTAACATCAGACAATTTCACTCATGTGAAGGGATCAAGAGTCTAAATGTACATCAATGAGTTTATACGTACTATTTAAAACACAAGAAGGAGTGTTTTATCATATTTAAAACGCGAGGCGCAGTACATATAAAATACGACTACAAAAGAATACTAATTAAGATGCACAATTATATAATCATACTAATTAGGATGCACAATTATATAAAGAATACTAATGAAGATGAGTTTTATCAGATATAAAGTCACTCCACGTGACGTATTATGGCTGACATGATTTGCAACAAGGTTTATGAATTTTTAATGAGTATTTTAAATAGTACATAAAAGCTTGTTAGACATATACAACATTTGCATCACTGTCTATGCATCAGTAATGGAAAATGCAAGCTTTGAGGTTAGAATACTATCAATGTAAACTAAATATATGGCGAACTAATTGCCTTTTGCCTTATAGCCAATTGGTAGAATTTATATTGGTCTTGCATGCGTGTACCATTCAAGTTCAAATATTTACAACTAATATTCGCAAGAGACCAACCAGTTCAAGAAACTGAATAAGATTATAAATAGAGCCACACTTCACTTTGTTATCATCAGATAGGTTAATTAGGCTAGATAAGAATCATAAGATCTATAAAGACAGATATATATATATATAAGGCTTACTAATTAGCCTTAATTAATTAACATAAATAAATTATTTAATAATAATTCGATCATTGTTTAAATTTTTCAGGTAATAAAGAATGGACAAGCAGGTATTGAGAAAGTCTTAAGTCAGGATGTTATAGAAGTAGAAAAGTTCCATGGTATGTCATATGAAAAACATAATTTAGTAAAAACAGTGATAAAAAATGAAGATAAAGCATTAAGTTTGCAGGTGGTTAATGAAAAAATAGCTATCATGGATAGTGTGAATATGCAGGTAGTGACTGAAGAGGTAACTACCGAAGGCAATGTAAGTATATTAGGAGTAAAGAGAAAATATACGGATGAAATAGAGATTTATCAAGAATGTATTTCAAATGAGGTAAGCGTGTCTCCAAAAAGAGCACGTACGATCAGTTCTTTTGATGATCACCCATATTGTATGAAGTCTCCTCATAGAATGAAAAGGCAAGTTGATGATCTTATAGATAAAGTTGAAAATTTACAGAAAAGATTGAAGACATCTCAGAAGAAAACCAATAGAAGAGATAAAAAGGTCAGCACGTTGACTTCAGTGGTAAGTGAATTGAGAGAAAAAAATCTGATCAATAGCGATTGTGCGACTATTCTAGAATCAACTTTTTCTGGAGTTCCAAAGGAACTTATGAAGAGGTTGGTGACACAAAAGAAAAAGAAAAATCTTGGGGCGTATCCACCTGAGCTAAGGTCATTTGCCCTGACCTTGAAATTTTATTCAACTAAAGCGTATAACTATGTGCGAAAAAGTTTTGATTTAGGGTTGCCACATGTAAACGTGATTCGGTCATGGTATAGTTCGATGAATGGCGAGCCAGGTTTTACAAAGGATGCACTGACAGCATTGAAAGCCAAAGTTCTAGCTGCAAAAAGGGATAATCAAGAAGTTGTTTGTGCACTAATGCTCGATGAGATGGCCATACGCAAGCATGTCGAATGGGATGGTAAGCAGTTCCGTGGTTATGTTGACCTTGGGACAGGCATCAATGATGACTCGCTGCCCGAAGCAACAGATGCTCTTGTATTTATGGCGGTGGCGGTGAATTCCGGTTGGAAAGTACCATGCGGATATTTTCTAGTGAATGGTCTTACTGGAGAGCAGAAAGCCAACTTGACCAAAGAATGCATAACCAAGTTGCACGAAGCAGGGGTGAAGGTGGTGTCTTTTACGTGTGATGGTCCCACGTCTCACCAGGCGATGTTGAAATTGCTCGGCGCTCAACTGTCACCTGATAACTTGCAAGCGTACTTCCAACATCCATGTGACCCGAAAGCCAAGATCTACATCTTCCTAGATGCTTGTCACATGATAAAGTTGGTAAGAAACACCATGTCGGACTGGAAGGTCCTAAAGGATAAGGATGGCAACGCCATCAAGTGGCAATTCGTGGAGGAATTGCATAAATTACAAGAGTCAGAGGGCTTACATCTTGCCAATAAGCTCCGATCCGCTCATATCAAGTGGAAACCGCAGAAAATGAAGGTAAATCTAGCAGCACAGGCACTCAGTTCGAGTGTTGCAGATGCCTTGGAGTATTGTGAAGGTAAGCTGAAATTGCCGCAATTTCAAGGGTGTGGTCCAACAGTTCAATGCATTCGTGTTTTTGATCATCTTTTTGATGTTCTGAATTCCAGGAATCCGTTGGCGAGAAATTTCAAGGCGCCAATTAGAAGGTCAAACTATCAGTACACGAAGAGGTTTCTCGATGAGGCAAGTGAGTACATTCGAAATCTGAAAGGTCCAGCTGGCCAGTCGATCCTTACGTCAAAAAGGAAAACAGGATTTCTTGGTTTCCTTTTGTGCATCAATGCTGTTGTGGGATTAGCAGAAGATCTCGTTAATGCGGCGAATCCTGTCCTGAAGTATCTTCTGACGTACAAGATGAGCCAAGATCACTTGGAATTATTCTTTTCAGCTGTGCGAGCTTGTGGTGGGTGGAATAATAATCCAACAACTCGCCAATTCGTAGTAGCATACAAGCAACTGCTGATGAGGCACAACATCGAAGGAGGACGTGGAAACTGCACTCCTCAAGATGATACGGAGATATTGAACAGTGTCCAGGATCAACATGAAATCAACTCCGTACCTACTGGAATTTCTGATATGGCAATTGCAAGGAGATACGACTTGGAGTTGAGACAGCCAACTGCAGACGATCACGACTACTGTGATGTTTCGAACGCCATGGAACTATCTGAGTACAAAGAGGCGGCCATATCGTATATCGCTGGGTATGTGGTGAAGATGGTGGAGAAAAAGATCCACTGTCCGCAATGTCTAGCAGTGTTGACAACGAGCAAAGGAAGCATTCCAGATTTATTCGTAACATGGAAATCAAATGGAGGCCTCAAACTGCCATCACTCGGCCTCATTAAAATATGCGAAGAAACAGAGAAGTGTGTGATGAGAATGCTAAATGTAAATGGAGGTGGTTTACCGCATGGCGCTGGACTTTCAAGTGCGATTGCTACGACAGTGTTATCAGTCTGTGTTGGAAGCGGGGTCTTTAGTACGTTAGACCAACACATGTTTGATTCGACTCCAGGAAACAACCATGTTTTTAAGTTGATTAAATGCTGCTGCCAGAGTTACGTGACGATCCGAATGCACCATTTGAGCAAGACGAGAAATGCAGGAATGCACGACAAGGTAGTACGTAAACAGTTTTCAAAGCTTGTGTTATTCAAACACCAGTAGTTTTCAGCCTGGGCACAACTGTGCTTTCGAGGTAATTGCCCGTACCTATTAATACAATGTCAAAGATTGGTTCAAGCTGTTGACTCGTATCAAGGTTCTGTATGTCTCTGAGAACTATAAATTTATATTTCAAAACCAATCTTGAATTGCTTAACCTGTTCAGACGATTACGTTATGACTATTTAAAACATGAGAAGCAGTGTTTTATCAGATATAAAGAATAATAATAGAGGCAAAGCCGAGTATCTTTAGGTCTGATAAACACGCACTGCGAATGTTTTAAATTGCTACATAAACGATCGATCTAGTAAGTTCATTGGCGAAGTAATTTTCAAAAAATACATTGTAAGTCGAGAAAATCGAAGTTAAAAAAGCTTAAGTAAAGCAAGGGATATCTCTATCACATAAAAAATACGACACGCTTATGATTTTTCTTTGTGTTTTCCTCATGAAGACTGCATGTTTAACCAACTTCATTTTAAATATCCCAGTTATAGACATTGTATTTTTGAGAGGAAGGGCGCCTGGCACAATTTTATTGTGTTTCGAGGAAGCTTGCATTGTTGATAATGCATTGTCAATGGTACCTGCACATTTTAGATGTGTTCGAGGGTTGACAAACGAGTAAGGAAATGAATGGTGTTTGTAAAGAGTTAATGATACCTGAACATTTTAGATGTGTTTGAGGTGTGAAAATAAGAAATGAATGTTTTATCTTGAATTTTCTTGTACAATTAAATAATTGAAGATCGAGGTACGTAATATACGCTACACATACCTGTACTTAGCATTTTACTATGTATATGAATTATTACCATATTTACCGTAAATATTTCTGTTTATTTCTAGGTCCATCCATATACATCAATAACTGGATTGCTGCATGTATATTTTAATTGTGCTTTATTATTATTATTATTATTATTATTATTATTATTATTATTATTATTATTATTATTATTATTATTATATATATATATATATATATATATATATATATATATATATATATATATATATATATATATATATATATATATATATATATATATATATATATATAAAACATGCATCTATGTGACATATTTATGTATTGTACATTGTAACATTAAGTTAGAGTACCACTTATACAAACTGACATTTTAAACAAGCCAGGCAAGCATTTTATCTTTCTTGACGCTTCAATGGGTTGACATTGAACACGTACTACATTTATTTAACGAAAGCTGGAAGAACAAGGAACATAGGGGAATATTATTATCCTATTGAGATTTCTGAATGATAAAGATGAACATGAATGTACTGGTACTCTATAACGCCAAGTAAGTTTTCACAATGAGTTGAGTATATTTAGGTGATCATTAATTATCCTGAATGAATGGCCACTCATGGCCCTCATCTATGGACACCTGAATGATTGGACACTTAATTGGCGGCATTAGCCTGAATGAATGGACAGTGTCTAATGCACTAATGGGTTAACAAGTATCACTAAGAATGATAACTTCAATTTTGCCTTTCCGCCACCTTGTGTGTTCAAGACATTGAGAAAGGCGAAGTTGGATTTATCATTTTTATATATAATTAAACCCCTCAATCCCAATAGATAATATGGTATAGGTTAATTAATATTGCTATATATACTGTATATATAGATGTGATGATTTCCAAAGAAAGATGAAGAGGACTAAAATACATATTCCTCATCATGGCCGGATGACAAAATTGAAAGTTCAAGAGAAAATATATTTATACTATGCTCTTATGGACTAATGTCATCAACATTTTCATCAGTTTTTGATTACAAACGACATTTCAACAGAAATTATATGGTATATATCCTGCTCATCAAATTATGCTACCACATTAATTACCATATCCAACGCATATTAAATAATGGCCATATATTCAGTTATGGACAACATAAGAAGTTTCCGTACCATCCTATATATCATCAACATATTCATCAACTTTTCACAGAATGGATTAAAAAAGATATCTCAAGCGAAAATATATGGTATAGATATTCCTCATCACATAATTTGCTACCATACCATATGGTCTATGCATATATTGAATATTGGATTAATCATCATCGAAATGCATATAACTTCTTACGTACATTATGGATAACAGAATTATCATCAACATGTCCAGTGTTAAATTTCATATAATGGATCACACTGAAGAAATTATGCTGTCATATCATCTAGACACATACTGAAAATTAAAATGCTTGATGTGAACTGCTGCGAACTGCTGCGATTTGTGTTCAAATGGTCCAAAATGTCAAAAAAAGTGTACATGCTTTGGCTGTGAATTAATGTACATTACTTGAATTGGATTAGTGAATTTATATAAAACATTATTTAGTGTTGTTAAATAAAATATAATTTAATTATAAATGTATACTACCTTGTATACCATAAGTCCTCTACTCACGACCCCTCACATAGCAAGAAATGTATTATTAATTATCGATGAAGATTCCTTACTTCTATAAGACTATATGGTCCCTAATGTGTAGACTTTCCAAAGTCCTTTCCAGTCGTTTGTCGCTCTTTTTTAGATAGTCTGTCAACTCTTTTTAAGGAATGTCGCCTGTCGGTCATAACCCCTTGGTGCTGGCCTCCGTAATTGGCTAGTCATGAAATAAATCTTTTCTAGCATGGTTTATATAGAGGACTTATGGTCAACAATATAAACTCCAGTCAATTGGCAATAAATATGCTAATTGTAGTTAGAATATTAGACTAACTTATTTTATAATGCTGTTATATATTTGATTTTAACCCTTATTATTTTACTGTCTTAGATGCCAGGTGAAGCTGTAATATTTTATCCCCGAGCCGACGGCGCGAAGCGCCGTGCGAGGGTACTAATTCCCCCCGGCTATTTACACCCGGGGAAACGAAAGCATTAGCGAAGTCTAAAGTTCATCAAATATCGCGGGCGTGGGTCACTGTGCGTGTTTCGGTGGGTGGTCATCCTCACTGATCTCATAATATAGCGGACTGTAATGAATAGGCAACACTGATTGGTCCAATTTAAAATTAGCATTATAACGGCTGCATGACGATTGACGACAGCGAAATTGATTTGATGCTTTCTTGCAAATATATTTCATTTTTGCAAGATTTTGTAAATTGCAAAGGATTTTTGATGAAATAAAGGCAAGAGGATTGCTAAAAGAAGGAAGTAAAGGTGCCGACGTTAATGAAGGTAAGTTTGTTTTAAATATTAATGCATTGTTTGCTTTTAATATACTGTAATCTCGGCTGTAGTTACTTTAATTTAAAAGCCGATCGTTGCGTATATAAAATATGAAACAAGACAGCGTATTATTTCAGTGTTTCTTTATTGATTACACTTTTTATTATACTAAGCAAAGTTATTTACATGGGAGAATTTGGAATCATTTTATTTCGAACTCAAAGTTTATCGATAAAGGCAGTTTAGTTCTATATTAAAAGAACACTTTCAAACGTTTTGCGAAGCGTTTGTGGTTGAATTTTACCTTAAATTGAAGCTTATATTACGTATAATAACATACCTACTGTAATTACTTTAAAGCCGATCGTTGTGTATAAATATGAAACAAGACAGCGTATTATTTCAGTGTTTCTTTATTGATTACACTTTTTATTATACTAAGCAAAGTTATTTGCATGGGAGAATTTGGAATCATTTTATTTCGAACTCAAAGTTTATCGATAAAAGCAGTTTAGTTCTATAGTAAAAGAACATTTTAAAACGTTTTGCGAAGCGTTTGTGGTTGAATTTTACCTTAAATTCAAGCTTATATTACGTATAATAACATAGCTAACATATATATGTTTAGGAAATTGATAATTTTGTAATTAAAAGTGATATTTATAGGGGATTTTTCATTTGTAAAAATAGTCTTAAAAAATTATCGTGTTACCATGACAACTACTTAAAATACATCACGTTCGGAAAATAAAATGGTTTTGTCAGCAAGGCGAGGGTTTCTGCATGCATGTATTTTCTAGTAGTATTATACTCTGTCTTAAATGCCAGGTGAATTTACTTGTCAGAGAGGGATCGAAAGCTGGCACTCAATTGGTCAATCAGACTATTTGCCTAGTTATTAAGTTTTCGTTGGTAGGGATGCAACTATATATACCTGAAAAATATATTAAGGAGAAGTTTGACTTTTCAAGCAGGAATTCAGTTTATATAGGCTACCCCCTTCCTTGGAATTTCCTAGGAATTCTCTGCCACGCCACAAGTTGTTTAAGCCCTTGGGCTAAAAATTAAAAGTTAATGCCCCACAAACACTCAAGAGTCAAGGCCGTCATCGATTGTTCAAATCAGAATAATTAGCGCTAACCGGGCGCTTGGTTAGAATTTAGCTCGTTTTGGTTTGTGTATTTCTGCATGTTCATTCATTTCAAAACTTTATCCAGACATATGATTTCTGAAAAAAAACTTAAATGATTAAGCTAACCAGCTTTTGAACAACCGGCCAAAGGAGATGAAAAAATATTTTGATGTACCTTCTACAACTGCAACTTGAATCAGTTTATTTTAAATGCGGTAAAAAGTGCATTAGTTTAACATTGATCTATATATTATAGCATTATAGTCCTTTTGTCTTGGTCATATAAGGTTTTTTATTTGATTTTTTTGTCTTTGCAGATGCAGCACAATGTCAAAGTTTTAGTAAGAATTCCATGAATGATTTTTATGAATGGTTTAATGGTTTAATGATTATCATGAATGGCTTAATGAAGTTTTAGATGAACATTGAGTAAACTGTACAATCATATTTTTTAAAAGGTCAGTCAACAGAGAATCAGGAGAATCGAGAGGATAATGTTATTAAATTTTAAAGGTATTGCATGTCTATTAATACTCTATGTTGCAGTCAATTGTTTGTTATTTATATAATCTGTTACTGTTAATCTGAACATATGATATAAACCTATTGAAGTGTCAAAGTCATGTATTTCTCTATTTAGGAAAATGTCATAATTGTGGCCTTTCTGGCCAACAAGACTTCAGTTGCACAAAACGTATGTGTTTTCTTTTAATTTATCTTTTCAAAAAATGTAACAGAAAGACATTCAAAGACTAATATCCTACCTTGTATACTACCTATGGGCTATAACTAGGTTTAGGGGAGTCACTAGTTAGTTTCTAATCACCACTGCTTGTTAATATAAATTGGAGTTAAAATAGTAAATTTTATTTCTTTTTCTGCGTTTACAGCTTACAATCGTGATCATGCAAGCAAGTATAAGTTTAGAAAATGTTGTGTTTTTTTTGTATTGTAATACGACTACTAGTAATTAAATTCAGATTACATGTAAAATGCTTTGATTCTGTCTTGCAGGAAGAAGATGTTATCAATGTGGGAAGCCAGGCCACATTGCAAGAAATTGTTATAAAAAAAGAATGGGCCTGGCATGAATGCAGTTTTAACAAACTACACCAATTGCACTTTTACTGTGACAACAGGCAATTTACCCAACGAAAACTAACCCATGTGTACATGATAGTAACTTTAACTTCAGGTTTCAATTCCTTTAATTAATTTTCATGTGTACAAATACCAATCCGACATGAATCAGTTGCTACTTATTACTTAAGACTTAGTCAAACTCATCTAGGCACATTGTTTTACACTTCAAAAAGTAACCAGGTTAAAATTCATCTGTACATATCCTGGTTAGTTTTCATTGGGTAAATTGCTTGCAATATTGTTACACAGTCATGCAATATTGCACTTATTCAAAGAATAAAATGTTTTAAAAGGGCAAATCTTGGTTTAATTAAGCTAGCTTTTAGAAGGAAATACAGAGCTTTCCAATTCAATATATGGTGAACAAGCCATATTGACTCAGTCCACTTAGTCAAGTACAATTATGATGCAACTCTTCTTTTGGTAGACATTTAAGTCTAAAGTCTTATAGAGTGAACTAATGGTTTGAATTATTAAATTTCATGTTGCAAATATTGGAAACCATTTGCATTTAAAAATAAAAAAAATAATTATATCAAAACATGGAAAGCATATAATCATGTGTAAATGAATGGCACTGAACTAATTCAACTAAATGCAATATACTGTAAGTACAAATAACTTGGTCAAACTTGTTATGTGTTACGTTTCTTAATTATTTTGGCACATGAAAGGACAATACTGTCCAAAACTTCTCTTATTAATTAATTAATGCATAAATGAAACAATTGCTTGGTTTGATATTTTAAGTGAATATAGTGCAATATTTCCATACTGTTTATTTTCCAATTTAAATAAATGTTATTGTATTTCTTATTCAAATATTCATTCAAATTTTCAATGATATATAAATACTTGTGGTTATAAATACAAATTATTATGTAAATATATAAAATTTATTAAAATATTCAATTATAACATATTTTGTGACCTCTCTAATTCCATACATCAATTAAATCATTGTTTGTTACTTGACCACTGAAAATACTGTGTTTAATTAATGCAGTGTGAATTGGATTGGTTCTGAGAAAATTATGAGATATAAATTAAAACAAGTACATTTTTAAACATCCCAAATGACTAAATTGCTACTAGTTCAACTACTTCAACAAATCTATAACAAGTACATTTTTAAAAATCCCCCCCCCAAAAAAAATGACTAAATTACTAATAGTTCATTACAACTACTTCAACAAATCTATATGTCATCAAGAATATCGAGAATGTTTTATTTTCTTTACTTGTGTTACTTAGGCTGATATGTTCTTTGATCCCTGCCGATCAGCAGAGGTAATGATACAAAACCTCAAATTTTCAGACCATGGTCATAACAGCACAGTGTAATTTCATGACCACATACAGTACTGACTACCAAATAATGCATCAGATACAGCAATGATTCATCTCACGTTAAGAGAACTCTTCTTGGTCTATGAAAATATAAAGCAGTTTAATTATTATCTAAAAACTACATGTTAATGAGTTACAGCTACATCATTTATTTGGTGACAGAGAAAAATATAATAATTTTTGTAGAATTGAGGTAATGTCGATCATTAATTGATATTCTTATGCAAATATTTCTGATGTTCAGACCATCAACTGTTACACACTGTGTAAGTGTTTGGTGAGAATGTAAAGGCTTTACATTTTTAGACCTGATAAGGGTCCATTCACAAAGGATGTCCGAGCCGAGGGGGGTTTGGAAAATCAGGAGAAACTCGGACATAGGGGGGGGGGAGGGAGGTTTTTTGCAATCCGGATGTCCAAAATTTAAAAAAATTCAAAAACAAATTTCTTTTTCCTCTATTTTGAACTCTCCTTCCCATTGTGAAATTGGCTTTTCGATCACTTCATAATATCTAATTCTTTCCTTCAATACATTTATAAGTTGTAAAAAAGTTCTAAGTAAAAAAATGTTTACTCTTGGCATATACAAGGTTGCATGTGTTTTTGCAAGGCATGGCGGATGTCCGGGGGGAGGTCACTAATTCGGACAATGCCGGACAAGGGGGGGAGGGGGGTCTGAAAATCCATCATTTGGCCAGACATCCTTTGCGAATGGCCCCTAACCAATTTTTTAGGTTGGTTAGGTCTATTTTAGGGCCATCCCATTTAATACACACACCCCCTATGGACAAGGTCAATAAAATTTTAACCCAGGCTATGAAAAAAAGATCAAAGTGCTGACACAAACACCCCCCCCCCAGAAATTAAGAAATTTTTGCCTTACCCCTCAGAAAAAATGCAAAGATCAAAGGATGCCGATGCACACAACCCCTCAGAAACAGCTTTTTCAAACCCCCTTAGAAATTCTCGTCCATAGGGCTGTGTATATTAAATGGAATGGCCCTATAAATATGTATAAAATTCACACTTAAAATATTCATCTAGTGACACTACCTTCGACATTTAAAGTTCTGTTGAGTGTGATGCCCCAAATCCTGATATTTACCCTTTACACCTTACTACTAGCTTCACCTTACGATATTTACATGAATTAACTTGCAATTACAGCTTGACAACTGTACATATAGCTGTTCAGTATAAATTGGTCTGAACACTGCATCAGAAATAATCACTGATGGCTGCAGGTTTATTCCTGTCTTTAAGGGTCTACATACAATGCTGCTTAGAAATGCTTTCATTAAACTGTTTTAAAGTTGCATTGTACCTTAATGCGCCCTATGTTATATTACATTGATCTGTAAAACACCAGGTGAGACAATTTTACTTGTCGAGGGGAGAGCACTGGTGCTTAAGTTAATCAGGTGTAAATGACACAAAAAGTGTCCCCAATCAGTTTGTTATGAGCAGAAACTACCTTCCTGGATAAGCTAGCTTCCAGTAGCTTATACAAAAGTTGGTGCATATAAACCATACACATCAATGACATGTCATCATACTGTAGTTTCATCAAGTGTATGTTTATAAAAGTAATAAAACGAGATCCTCAGGTCTCTGGAGTCAACCTTTTTAACATTATTACACAAGATAGTTCGCACTTTTGTGAGTTTAGACAGTATATATCATAGAAATTTGTGAATATCAAATCTTTGTTGTTTGCAACTATTAAGAGGAGAATTTTTTCTATGTCGCGTCTTTTCGATGAAAAGCGCTCAAAACCTACGCAATGCAAAAAAATGACGTTGTCGCGTACGCGTCAGCTGTATGGCGTTTACAAAATAGCAAAAAAGTTAAAACTTTTGAGAAAATAAGCTGAAAAGCCGTTCAAATCTGCTATATTTTCAGGTAAGTGCTTTTAACTACTCTAGAAATATAAAGAATATATCGTTTTGTCTTTCGTAAAATTGGTGTAATTGGTAATAAATATTGTTCTGATTTTTTGTAACTTCCGGTGTTATGAAAACAAGAAAGCCATTCAAAGTCAGTCAAAATATGTCGTAATTTTATGCAATTTAAAGAGATGTAAAACCAGTCTTTTTTAAAACGAAGATCTAAAAATGATGCGAAAAATATTACTCTCCGGTGTTTCTTGTTGCTATCTTGGCCAGACTCTTTCGATTCGCAGCTTTCATATATTTATTTTAGCTGTAGCGCGTTTCGTCCTAAACTCTAAAGGCTAAAAACCTGACATCGACGAGGTTTTAGATCTGCTTTCGTCTTCATACAATTTTAACTCAAGGACATTTGTAAAAGCAAATTCGTGCAGCCAATAAGGCAATAGTAAACTATATAATCAACATATATAAACAATGTTTGAACATTTAGACTATACATGTAAATATGTTATTACTTTCCCTTCAATTCAGATACGTAATTTAGCAAGAATGACTACTAGGCCTACAGATGTGAACGAGAAGGTATATTTATCTATGAGCAACTTTTATTTTGCTGTTTAAGTTGGTGAAAATCTCGCTGGTCATGCAACATTTATATATTTCCGAACTAGACTGCACATTTTTTCACAAATTATTACTCTTATCTTGACTTGCAGAGCATTCAAACTCTGAGAGCACTCTACGGCAAAAATAAGCCCTCATCGAAAAAGATTCAAGCAACTGAAATGTTTATGAAAGGGGAGAATTCTTTTCTGGTAATTGCGAGAGTCCTGAACGTTGCTACTGCCACAGCAGAAGTATATGCAATCGACGGATATTGTTCTGGTGCCCCATTATCTTACCAAGACCTGGCACCACAATTTAATTCAAGTTAAATAATGAAGAAGCAGATATTATTGCTGCTGAGCTACGGAGAGACAACGTTAGCTTAAGAATCGTGCGAGATGCACTTCAAAATGCTTTCAGTTACAACCAAATTAGGCTTGTGCTAGCTGCATTGATTCGCGGGGAAATATGAACTGAGTCAGAGTTGCATGATGTCCTATTCCAAAGAACGGACACTTCTTTTGTCAGAAGAGTATAAAACAAGTTTTTTATAACTTAGGAGTTTTAGGATTTTTAAATAAGAAAATAATTTGTGTATTTAAGAAAAGAAAAACAGTTTTTGTGAATTTTAAATTGTGAATTTAAAAATTTGATGTTGTATTCGAAACTAAAAATCTCTTACCTTTTTTGCTCCATTTATAATATTCACTCCAGGGAAACACGTTTTTCAAACTGTTAGCACTTATTATATATCAGTAATTTCCGTGAATCAGCTTTCTGTGGAGTAATTTTTATCACTTTCACGATATATACACCCAAAATATTCCACAAGTATTCTTTGCATGCTTGACAATGGCAAAACGTTTCGACTTTCGAGCACGACGAGCAGGTTTTACCAGTTGCATAGCAACCAACATAACAATAACGGCTGAACCGGGGGGAGAGGTAAATTAAAGGAAGGCTAGGAAGCTGAAGCAAAATGATTCATGATTAATTTTGCGTGTTCTTAATCGAATGACATTTATTTTGAAATGAAAAAAGAAAGGATGATAACATTTTATATTGTTGATTGTTTTTTCGAGACACTCTGTAGTAGCAACCTGTTTAGTGTTATAATTGGGATTGTATCTTGATGATAAGGACCCACTAGAAGTCATATTCACAGTATAATTGTGGAAATTTCCGTAAATGCGGCTTTAATATCGTGTAAAATCTTGCTACTACTTTGGCTTTCGTGCACGATTTATATGCTTATATGTATCAAGATCAAAGAGAAATTATATTGATGCGCGTTAGTGCGTTTATACAATACATGCATACAGTATAAGGGTCGTAGGACGTAGCAATAGGCAGGTTGAGATTTCTGGGATTGATATATCCGATTCTTGTGATCGCGTAACTCTGTTTTATGTAAACCCAATGCAATACGTATGCGTGAATACTGGGATATCTATAATCATGAAATAATAAAGTCGGGACCATTTCCGCCGTGGCGCATTTCTCGCGTATTTTAATAGTACCTATAAATATAAAAACGCACAATAACGTTTCCTTCCCATCAGATCACAATGTAGGTAAACATGTATACAGATTATCCCCTCACCCATGGGCGTACCGGAAGGAAAAAATTAGGGGGGCGGAAAGAAAATTGCCCGACTTTTCGGGATTTTGCCCGACTAGTACCAAAAAATTTTTCCGGAAAAATTTTTCTGGCGACCCCCCCCCCCCGTCGCCAAAAAAATTTCGGTCAGTGTACCATTTTAGGGGTCCAAAAAATTTTCCGGACAACCAATTTTTCCGAACATACACAAAATTTTCGAAAAATCTCAAAATTTGCCAACAAATTGACTTAATTTTAGATAAAATTTACAGAATTTGTCACATTTTTTTTTATTGCAAGCCGAAATTGCCCGACTGTTGATCCAATATTGCCCGACTGCCCAAAAAACTGGGGGGGCGGCCGCCTCCCCCGCCCCCCCCGCCCGGTACGCCTATGCCCTCACCCCCAACCCGCCACCATACATGTTCATTGTTTGACGTTTTTCAAAATGTGAAATGTTTGCAAACCAATAACATTGTAAGGTGTGGGCAAGGGGAAGTGATATTAGCGTGTAAAATGATTTTGCCTCATTTGAAGTATTTTTCATTTAACTTGTCCTTAATTTACAATTATTCCAAGGTTACACAAACTACTCGAGTGTACACACAGGGCATAAAAATCAAAATATGCGAACAAAGGTCTGGCCAAGACGAATTCCGAATTCTGGGGAGGATATTTCTAAAAAAAAACACATCCTTTCGACAATAACGTCATTTGAGTTCAATAAAAATTGATACAATAACAATAAAATGGATTTTTTATTTTTACAAATTGCAATTTTAAAATACATCTATATAAATTTATGACTTGTATCTATATAATCGTTTTTCCATAATAATACAAAATATTGTTTCGGGTTTATTTCAACAGAGCATGATTTATACGAATTTCAAATATTTATTTCTAGCTTAAAAATGGAGCGTGTACGACCAAAAGACGATCCATGCATCTTCTGCTTCAAAATAGTGTCATCTGAAAAAGAGAAAAGATACGTTACAACAGAAAATTACACACAATTAGGTTTAACGGAGGATGAATTCATCACAACACGAGGCAAAATAATTTGTTCTGCGTGTAGAATGTCGAGAATACTTCCGAAATACAAGAATAAGTGTCCCACATTAAATTGCACTACGCCGAGAAGAAAAATTAAATTACGTGAATTGCATTTATCCGACAAAGAGGAACTCATCATTCAAGAAAAATTTCAAGTGTCAAAGAACGAAAATGTGTGCCGGGCCTGCTCGTACAAAATATACAAATACATTGCGACTAGCTTGAAAGTAGAAAATAACGATTACATTCCAAAAGCTATAAGCCAAATGGATTCTGTGATCTGTACCTACAATAGATATCCAGCCTCGAGTAACATCAACGTTCAACAACTAGATGCCTCAACACCTCCACTCAGCAATAACATCAGTGAGAGATATCCAGCCTCGAGTAACATCAACGTTCAACAACTAGATGTCTCAACACCTCCACTCAGCAATAACATCAGTGAGAGATATACAGCCTCGAGTAACATCAACGTTCAACACCTAGATGCCTCAACACCTCCACTCAGCAATAACATCAGTGAGAGATATACAGCCTCGAGTAACATCAACGTTCAACACCTAGATGCCTCAACACCTCCACTCAGCAATAACATCAGTGAGAGATATCCAGCCTCGACTAACATCAACGTTCAACAACTAGATGCCTCAACACCTCCACTCAGCAATAACATCAGTGAGAGATATACAGCCTCGAGTAACATCAACGTTCAACACCTAGATGCATCAACACCTCCACTCAGCAATAACATCAGTGAGAGATATCCAGCCTCGAGTAACAAGCTTAACCACGGAGGAAGACCAAGGAAAAAGTTCAGCGAAGGAAGCGTATCTACGAGACGTAGAATAAAATCAAAGGCAAAGAGTTTACTGAGTGAACTGGTTGGCAAGTATGACGAAATATCGAAAGGGGAAGGACGGGAATTATTTGAAGATGTTTGTGATAAAGTACCAATTAGTAGCACAACCGACAAAAAATTGCTCGAAGTGGTTCATGGTATCGCAAAGGCTTACACAAAAGAACCGCCAGGACCCGCCGGAAAGACTAGAATTTTAAGCACCGTTGCAAACGCCTTTTCTAACAAGGAACTTCAAGCCAAATTTAACTGCACTGACTATGAAATCACACAAGCTCGTAGACAAGCCACTGAATATGGACCTGGGGTTACACCACCAAAGAAAAATAAATTTGTTACGAAATACAGAATTCCACTTGAAGACCTTGAGTTTGTCCTCAATTTTATTCACCATCCAGATAATGCAGTTCCATCTTCTCACAGGATGGCTTCATGTGACGGTAAAAACTCATCTTGGATTTCAGATCTCGTTGGTGGAGGAAAACTACCCGTTCTGTGGTTGAAAGACGGAAAGCATCACCTTTACGACAAATACAAGGAAGAATGTTGTAGGCGAGGTAGCAGACCAATAAGTAGAACTAAATTCTTGGAGGGATTAAATGCAGGTAATTTCAAAGAAATGGTAGAAATGGCTGGCTTATGCAACATCTGTGACGAGGTGGGAGCGCGAAATTTTGAAAGTTTGGACGCGCTGCTTTCTAGCTTAGACGAGGAGATAAAATTGCACAAGCCAAAACCAAGTTTGATAGCAGAAACCCCCGAAGTTGACTGTGGCCGTGGAATTGTATCCCAAGTGGTGACAATGGTTGACTTATCAAACCATGAAGACGACAAGCAGCAAATCGACCCGCTGCCTTACGACTCTCCGATTCTGATGGTGGAAGTAGAACCTGGTCTATCCGATCTACCGTTGACACAGGCGCTCAGGAAGAGATTGAAAGGTTTCAGAGGTCATCTATTATCGGAATTCCAACAATCCCTAAGCAGTACGTCAAATACTCCTTGCCACTGCATGACCTGGTTGCTTGAAGCGGAACCCAAGTGCAAAGACCATGAAGAAATATGCAACAAATGCTTCGAGAGATATCTGTTATTTGAAGATATTCAAGAATGTGTCTACCATAGCAACCTACCAAAAGAAAGAAAGGTCCACTACAAAGAATTACTTGATGGAATTGAATTAAAGTCACGAATGTATATAGCTCATCTCGTTCGTGGCAAGTACCAAAAGCAAGAATTTTTGAAAGCCATACGTGAGCTTCGTTCCGGCCAAACGATCGCAGTATGCGACTACATGATGAAGCTCTTGTTACAAAAGTTCCGGGAGCCACAAAAGGATTGGTACGCCAAGAAGGGAGTTTCTGTCCATGGATGTATGTTCTTCTTTCGTTCTGAGGATTCGTCTGAGATTGAGATCGAAATCCATGATTTATTTTCTAATGGAGACTGTACACAGAATTGGTTCTTTACAGCAAGCGCATTTGAGGCCTCGTTTACAAATTTTCAAGCTCGTCACCCTAACATTCATACAGTTTCCATATGGTCAGACAACGGACCTCACTATCACAACACATCTCTAATGTTATGGTTGATGCGTCTACCCGAGTTTTGTCCACTGACAGTAGACAAGTATTCGTTTTTCGAAGCCCAAAAAGGGAAGACAGCATTGGACGCGCACTTCGCCACTTTTAAATTTGTACTGAGGGCTTGGATGAAACGAGGGAACGACATTCAACTGAGTGAAGACATCACAAATGGTACAAAAGATCACTTGAAAGGCACCCATGTATACGAAATAAATATCAATCGTAACTTAGAACCACCTAGTGCAAAGACATGGGCAGGAATAACCGGTCACAGTGAGTTCATCTACCATTACGAAAATAACATTTGCAAGAAAATAGAAGTGAAAGAACAAACAAATGCAACCGAAAGCAAAACCCTTAAGAAAAGTAAACTGTTAAAGTTATGGCCTTCCTATATATGTTCCGAAAGCACATCCACGGGAGTCACGTCTGCTTTCGATATGGAAGAATCAGAAAAGAAGGTTCCACGTTTTGAACACAAACCAAAGGAGAAACGTATGAGGCAAAAGAAAAATATGGAAACTTCTGCGCATGAAGAAATTACAAATCCTGGAAGAAAATGTCCTTCGTGCTCGAAATTCTTTTTGCGTCCAAAATCATTGGAGCGACATATCGGTTGCAAGACCTGCATCAGAAGATCAGGAGTCCCTCGTGCAAAGCATGCTAAGGTGACAGCAACACTCAAATCACAGGCAGCCAGAATTACATCCACTACATGCACCTTGGGATTAGACGTAAAGAAACAGAATATTCGAAAGAAAGAAAAGTTGATATTAGATAATTGGGAAAACGAAGTAAAAGGAAGTGCTAGAAAGACAGCAAACCTGAAGCGAAAAAGGGCAAAGTTTACTGAAGAGCA
>CACRXK020005833.1:2578-26835 GCA_902702795.2 Paramuricea clavata
ACCATGCAAAAACCATGCACAGACCATGCAAAAAACATGCACAGACCATGCAAAAACCATGCACAGACCATGCAAAAACCATGCACAGACCATGCAAAAATCATGCACAGACCATGCAAAAACCATGCACAGACCATGCAAAAACCATGCACAAACCATGCAAAAACCATGCACAGAACTTCAAAATTTCCAACGTTTCTCAAAACAACTTTTTTTGCATGAAATATTGATAATTTTAGCGCGTATTTCTTGAAATTTGAGTGTTTTCAAATGCAAAGAAGGCGTAATAATATAAATGTATAGGTACAGAACAGGTATGATATTACAAATATATAGACTGCTGTTTGTATCAAATTGTTTTCTTTTTTATACTCTGCAAAGATAAAAACTATCGATTTTTTCCATGTTGTTTACAGAGAAACGTCACAGCTGCCAAACCCCCCACCCCCCACCCCCAAACGAACATATGACGTTTCTCGTGGAAAAAATCGATATGTGAGGCTTCCCTTAGTCAAAAAAAAATGTACGACAAACCAACAAAATGGGCCTAATAAAGGGGGTAAGATAAGGGCGGTTGTAAGATATCTTATTACCGCCATGATAACATAGATATCTTATATAGTAAATACAGTTAAGAAATTAATATCACAATTGTGTATTAAGTTACACTAAATTACACTATAGTACTAGTATGTATTTATAATTTATAGGTATTAATAATAAAGCGTAATGTACCGAAAACCAAGAATACGGGTGAAACATAGCAGACAGTCCTCTGGGAATCTAACCCAGAGACCTAAAACCGTTACTCTGCGACACCATCTCGAAAATTGTCGTAGAAATGCAATTTTTTTCTTGCTAAAGGAAAGGCGTTTGTTGATTTTGTGGCCACGCAAAAATCTAAGGAATAGTTTGAACTTTTCCATATTTAAACCGAGTCCAGCAGTACGGTTTTAGGTCCCGGAACACGGGCACTGTTTTTGGTTTCGAGGGAAACCGGGCATCGCCCGGAGGAAAACCCTCCTAATGTTGGCTGAAATCTTATACCGGAGAAGATATATATTATATGGGAGAAGATGACCGGAGAAGCGAAGATGATAAATCGGAAGAAATGCAGCCGAAAGAATTTGTGTCAGCCCAAAAACCACAGCCATTGTCAGCCGGAACGATGCCGGATACTACAATATACTACTCTACTATTTGCGCAAACGTCGCCATATTGATACGGTCAAAAAATCGTCGTCAACCTTAAAGTTTTGCCGAATGCCCTGAATAAATAAGCTTCTGCTATCTCACGACCAGAGATTAAGCAACCATCTAGATGGGGTGTAAAAGTTAGTACACATACATATATCCCTGCTAGCACCGATTTTATTCACGGGGAGGGCAAAAATCCCGCTAGCAGGGATATTAAGAAAAATAATACATACTCACTTTCAAGACAAAAAAGATCTGTGGTATTATCGAAATATAATACCCGTCAGGGCAGAACGGACAAAACGCCCTAGCACGAAAAAGACGCGCGTAAAGATAAAAATTTGTATTGCATTTATTGGGTCAAAGCTTTTTTCTTCCCGCGCATTTTCCAAGCGTGGTACGCCAAAACAAGCTTCACAAATTGTGAACCAGGTTCCGTGCGCACGCCTAATCTGCGAGGCAGCGTCGTAGTTTTTCTTCTTTTTTTTTCATTTTTTTTGTCAACTTTTTTAGTACGTGTCCGTCTCCAGAACAAATTTTTGCAACTTGCGAATATTTGCCTGAAAACGTCGTTTATTTATAAATCTTAAGACGATATACGAATCCATACGAATTCGTGGAGAACTAACTACATTATTAGAATAAAGCGCGCAGACCTTATTAGCATATGCAGCGCACAACCAAGTTCACGAATACCATGTCCCCGCGCAGAAATTTGACGACGTGTTTCATAGTGGACAAAGTATTCATTAACCTAGCCGTTCCTGGCGACTTTCGCATGAAAACCAAACGCTATGCAAAGGTCTATTAAAAAACTACGCTTGGATTCCCGCGTCGAAGCGAAACAAGAAAAAAAAAATTCCAAATAAAATTAATTTTTTTGCAAAGTGTTTTTGACACACACGAAATAGCAGGTAAAATTTGAAGCATTTCTCTAAGTGCTCAGAAATTTAAGCGTAATTTTCCAACGGACCAAAACTCCAAAGAGTAAGACATACATATATTTCATTTTGAAATCGATGTAATGTACTTAGTGCTTTGAAGTTATATCATGCACAGACCATGCAAGAACCATGCACAGACCATGTAAAAACCATGCACAGACCATGCAAAAACCATGCACAGACCATGTAAAAACCATGCACAGACCATGTAAAAACCATGCACAGACCATGCAAAAACCATGCACAGACCATGCAAAAACCATGCGCAGACCATGCACAGACCATGCAAAAACCATGCAAAAACCATGCAAAAAACATGCAAAAACCATGCACAAACCATGCAAAAACCATGCACAGACCATGCAAAAACCATGCACAGACCATGCAAAAACCATGCACAGACCATGCAAAGAGCATGCACAGACCATGCAAAAACCATGCACAGACCATGCAAAAACCATGCACAGACCATGCACAGACCATGCAAAAACCATGCACAGACCATGTAAAAAACATGCACAGACCATGCAAGAACCATGCACAGACCATGCAAGAACCATGCAAAAACCATGCAAAAACCATGCAAAACTCATGCAAAAACCATGCAAATATCATGCACAGACCATGCAAAAATCATGCACAGACCATGCAAAACCATGCACAGACCATGCAAAAATCATGCCTAAAACCACGCACAGACCCATGCCAAGAACCACGCACAGGCTATGCCAAGAACCATGCACAGACCATGCAAGAACCATGCACAGACCATGCAAAAACAGACCATGCCAAAAACCATGCACAGACCAAGCGTCAAATTGGATCAGCTACGTTTAGACGCCGAGGAAACGAAACGAGTCGCAAAGTAAAAAACAAATAAACCTCATGAAATACCTCGCAAGTTTTAGACCATGTTTTAGCGCGCATGCGTCGCAACGTAGCCAACCCAAATATACCGGAATAAGAGCACCAGGATAATTAGTACCCAGAATCCCGGCTACGATAAATAGTAAATAGAACTACTTTACACAGGATTCTGAGCACGCGTTCTAATATGGCATCAAAAATACACGTTCAAAGATTTACCGGTAGTTAGTTGTCAAACCGTAATTTTACTCGTTGCGTCATCGTAGCCTCAGCGTCGTCTAGGGTCGGAAGTCGTCATCGGAGTTTCAGCAGTTGTCCAAGTTGATTGCCATGGGCACTCTTTCTTATGCAAATGCAAAGTTTCCGAAGAAACCGAGGTTGTCAACTCGAGTTTAGTCGTCAAACCGTAATTTTACTCGTTGCGTCATCGTAGCCTCAGCGTCGTCTAGGGTCGGATGTCGTCATCGGAGTTTCAGCAGTTGTCCAAGTTGATTGCCATGGGCACTCTTTCTTATGCAAATGCAAAGTTTCCGAAGAAACCGAGGTTGTCAACTCAAGTTGATTTCCACCAGAAGCTGGTCAAGTATTTATGCGTGCTGTCAGCAAGCGAGTCTGGGTACGAATACAGATATCTAAGCAAGAACGTCAGTAGTGTTTTAAAGCAGTTAGACCGCGTTGAGGAATGGATACTGAAACAATTCTGGCAAAACGCTTGGACGAAGAACGGAAGGCCGAATCCTGCATACAAGTTCTCAGTATTCTAAAGGTTACGGTAGTTGTAGGTCTGTGTGAGCAGTCCAGTAATTTTCCAGCTCAGTTTCTGCAACTGGAGCATGCGCAGAACGATGGATAGCGATATCGATTTCCCGAGGTTTCCGGTTGAAATGCCCCTTCCACCAGACTCAAACAAAAAGCACGCGTATAGGAAGGCGCCTTTCCAACGTACTTCTCCATCAAATCTGAGGGCAGGGACAACTCGCGGGAAATCAAGTGAAATCAACATCGCTATCGACCGTTTCGCGCATGCTGTAGTTGTAAAAACTGGGCTGGAAAATCACTGGAACGCTCACACAGACCTACACTGCCGCAAGCTTCAGATCACTGAGAATTTGTACACAGGATTTGGCATTTCGTTCTTCGTCCAAGTGTTTTGCTAGAATGTTTTCAGCATTCATACCGCATTGAAGTCTGACTACCTCAAATCACTGCTGACGTCGCCACTTAGGAGACTATATTCGAAAAACCCTGCAGTGTTTAATAATCCGGAGTACTCTGTAAATTTGTATAGAGTTCGTTTCAATCTGGAGTATACTCAGAGACAATCTGCGATGCTCGACTAAATCCGGGCTGCCCTGTGTAAATTTGTTGTGTTCACTTAAATCTGGATTACCCAGAGACAATCTGTGGTGTTTGTTTAAATGTGGATTACCAGAGACACTCTGCGATGTTTGAGAAATTCTGGAGCACCCGGTGCAAACCTATTTCATTACTGAAGCTCTGGGAAAATACTAGAGCCATCAAACTCGTTAGCTTACGCCAATTTGCATTCGCATTCGTAAGAGACATCCATCATAAAGGCTTCCGTTTTCTAAGAAACAAAATGAAACAAATAAGTTTAGTACATTTGAGTGGTTAAGACTTAACTAAACTATTAACTTTCTAGAGGGTCATATAAATACATAGAACACAATACAATACCTTCTGAATCTTCATCCACCATTAATCTTCTTCTTTTCCATAGTGCTCCACATTGAGCGGTGACAAAAATAAAATGTGCGAACATGTTTTGGGGCAGATACTGAGGGGGACTGGCTAAGCGTTTATCTCACGCATCGAGTCCTAACTAGCTCAATCTGACGAGGTCATCACGCTCGTTTGTCATATCATCCTAAACTAGCCCTATAGGGAGTCCTAAACATGTTTCCAGACACTTAAATTTTGGATGATGTGCGAGTTTTGAAATGAAGGCAGGCGAGCGGGGCTCTTCTCGTCTCCTTGTCTCTGAAATCTTGCGTCCTGGCGACGACTGAGTATGAAAAAAGACGGGCTCAAAAATAAAAATGTGCAGGTAAAAAATCCTTGTCCGCCCAAGCGCGGGTTTTCTCCTTCCAACCTGAAAAGTAAGATGAAATAAATTGTCAATTAAAATACAATTATCAATGATGCTTTAAAAGTGACGCCAATATTTACAGCAATATATGTAAGCCAAACTACTGAACTTCAGACGTAATTTTCGCTTTGGCATACCATTAATTTAAAATCTCTTCATTTTTATGAATTTTATCATTATTTTGCACACAAAGCAAGCATGCACAAGTTCGCTTGCATGCCAATTGAGAAACGTGTCGAAAAATTTCGTCGAAAAACGATTACAAAAATTTTCAATGTATCAGAATTGGTTTTGAGCGCGTGTTATGTTAATAACAAAAAATTATTACGTAAGGCATGTGCAGAAATACATAACACGCCTGTGTGTTACGACAGGAATTCGGAGTACCCGGATTAAACTGGAATAATTATTCTCACACGCGATTGAGGCGGAAAATATCATGACTTATATGCATTAAATAGTACTTACTCATGCATGTTGAAAGGGTTATCATTTTTGCGGGTCATTTTACTTCATTAAATTTTGCACCTGAAAGAAAAATGAAAAACACATCAATAATTGAACGCGTATACTTGTATGGAAGCATTTTACGGGTAAAATTCAGCATTGATATTTAGTAGAATTAAACAAAATTCGCTTCAGAATTGTTAATAAGCGAACGGCTAGCTATTTTAGAACAAAACTCTTAGTCTAATTGCAACATAAGCTTTAAGAGATAGTAAATTAATTTGAGAATTTTCTACTAAGAAGTCTCAAAAATATCGTACAAAATTGTGGACAAACTGTACAAGTATACAACCAAATCGTTTCAGTAAAGCATACCGCTTTCATTTTGGGTATTATCTTGAGCAAAAGTGGACCAAAATTTAAACTAAAAGGACCCGAAATCTATCAGAATATTCAGTTAACAATTCTTAAAAGTAAGCGTTAATTCTATTTTAGGACAAATATTCAAATACTATTACAAAAATATACCTGGTTTTATATCCCCGCATGGCTTCGCGGCCAGTCTACGACTTGAGTGAATTTCTCGCAGAACTTTCTGGCCTGAAATTGGAAGAAAAATATAAGTTATATAGGAAGACAAAATACAAGTATTCTCAAGTTTAATGCCACAACATTTTATCGAAAACGTTAAGAAATAGCCAAAAGTTTGAAAGCGCGTATAGTACAATACACGTGGCGACCAGCCATGCGTAAATTACTTGACTTGCAAAATCTGAACTTGCAAACCGTTCATGAATTTAGTCGCGTTTCAAAAACATATACAAGTCGCCCTTCGACCGACAAAGAATAAAGCAAATTCACAGTAAAAGAGTAAGATTCTTACCTTAAATTTAGCTTGATTTAACAGCGATCTTTTGAGACAAACTTCTCTCTTTGAGTACTTGTGCAAATGTATAGCTTGGTGCCCCGAAGCGAAATTTTAAAATTGCCTCGCACGCGAAAACACGCCCAGTTACACAAACACTCCCCGTCGTGATTGGCTGAGCTAAGCAAACGGGCTTGCTGATTGGCCGAAGACAAAATACAGATTGGTTGTAATCCCTCGGGGAACATTACAATAAGGAATGGCTGTTAATTTGAAATTCTTTGGACATTCATGTTTACAAGTTAATGCCTGGTTCACACTGGTCGTAATTCGTCGGCAATCTATTGTATTCTTTTCCGACGAAAGAAATTTCGTTGAAAGATGGAATGTTCCATTCAACTCGGTTGTCCCCTCGTTGAATGGAACCGATTCCATCTTTCACCTCATGAAAATATTCTTACCATTGCACTCATAAACATTCATTATTTGTATAGTAATAAATGGTGACGATTTGCCTACAAGTGATGAACTACATCTGATACAAGTATTTATTGAAGACGTTCTACGGGGTGTATAAAAAAAAACGCAACCTCGGAATTTCCCAAGAAATCGACATTATTTTAAGGACAAAAGATTTTAGATGCCTGGGAATTTAAAATAGCACAACTGTCAAAATTACTGCACACGCGAGTGCATAAAACAAAATTTATGCATTTATTTAATGACACTTAATAGTTTTTATTTTACAAGTACAGTACAGCAACAGTAATATGATCTATTAGCAATTCCATTTCAATCCCCAGGGGCCTACCGGGAAATTCCGAGGTTGCGTTTTTTTTATACACCCTGTTCCCTGTATGTATTTTAAAGACAATTAATCCTCGTCCCCAGGCCCAAGCTCGGGCGGCCTTCAAGGTCGAGATTTCGACAATACATAGATCGCGCGAAAGACTGGGTCCAGTGGACTCTGGAGAAACCATACCTTAGCTCAATAACTCGGCCAATGGAATGGGCACGAAAATGTGGCGACGTCAAGATTAGTGTGCTGCCTCCCTAAGTGGACGCAGCAAATACACAGCACACCTATCCATACCTGTCAAAACCCAGAAAAGTAAAAAATCTTGAAACTTTCAGAAAATTGTTGAAAACCATTTCTCTCATCAAAACAGTTAGTTTCGACTATTAAAAACATGTTTTAAAACATTTTGGTAAAATGCAACTCAGGGGACCACGGGCATCCCTAGGGCGATCAAAAGGGACCACAGGACGTTTTTTAAAAATTCAAAAAGTGGCCCAAACCACTCCAAACTTTCTGAAAATTGTCGAAAAGCATTTCTCTCATCAAAACAGTTTAATAGTTTCGACTGATAAAATTTTTCAAAAATTCCATAACAAGCCCAACCCTTTCTAAACATTGTCAAAAACCATTTTTCTCACAACACAATTACTTTCGGCTACAGGCAACATTTTAAGGTTCTTCCAACTGTTGCAGCGATTGTTCAACTCAATCTCCAGCAAATGTGATAAAATGGATTTAATACTAAAATCTACAATCTTTATGGTAGTTTACAGTGCTTTATGGTATATAGTTTATAGTGTTTACATTACAAATAAATGACCAAACTGGAAAATGGGTTATTTTTACGTTTAAATTTAATACAATACTAATTGATATTTAAACCGTATGTCCAGTAGAAATTTCAGGAAACAAGTAAAAATACATATAGGTAACATTGTGGAAATGTTTGAGTATTTCAAGATTGTTTCACCCAATTTGAAGTTTGGCATTATTTATTTATTTTGATATTCCTACTTTAAATAAGGCGTGGTTATATACTTTATTTTTGTTTAGTTTTTAAATTTTTTTCTCAAAATTGATTTGTACGGGTATTAACTTTCCAATATAATTTTCATTTCTAAAAAAACATCATACCTCTCGTCAGCTAGATTATAATGTGCTGAAAAACATTGTATAAATTCAATGATTGGTTATATCATAGTTATTAATAGAATAGATGGTTTGGAAACTCCTTAGAATAACAATGTAACTCATTATCTATGTTAGTCAAAGTTTATTTACAAATCTAGTCGTTCAACGTCACGTGTGCATTGTATTTTTGCCAAATCCACCAACTAGCAATTTCCAATTTACCCTATTGTTCGAGTCACGCGGATACAGGTAACTTTCCTAAAACATTGCTATTGGTTAGTTGGGCATAAATACAATACGCACGTGACGGTGAACGACCAGATTTGGGAATAAACGTTGACTAACATAGATAATGAGTTATATTGTTATTCTAATGAGTTTCCAAACCATCTCTTCTATTAACTATGGTTATATATGGTTATATACAAATGCGAATATTATATAAAATGCAATCAAGTGAGCTTTTAGCCAGGATATAAATAGCGGCCTGTTGATCATTTAGAGAGATGTGGGGGAAAATTTAACCTACTTGCCCAAGCTGTCATGTTTAGAATATTTGACCACACGGTTTTAAACTGTTTGATCTGACAGGCTTAATTACACAGTAATTATACAGTATATTTGTCATATCACGGGTTCATGATAAAAACACACCATAGCTCATTTAAGGCAAAGATATACTTGGGGGGGGGGGGGTTGACAAAAACTGCCAATAGTTGACCAAATATAAAAGAAGAAAAAATGTAAAAGCATTGTTGCTTTTGGACTGTGTATCCGTTTAAAAAGTGTTGCTAATGATAGGCCATCTGGCTAAAAGCTTTGATTAAATAAATTAATTAAATATACATGTGCGTGACAAGTGTAAATAAATGAAATAAGGATAGTCCAGATGCTAGATCAGTGAGTCACTCAATGTGAGGTAGCTCGGCGGTCTGTCGGACACCTCCGCTCCCGGCTCGTGGACCTCCTGAATTGAAAAATATCCATGTTATTTTTGGAGAAAGTGAAATTATTGACGGTCTTACAGAAATTGTTGCTGTAAAGTTTGGAAATGAGGCGCATTTCATGCCCTTTACGGCTATCATTGCTTCTAGAAATGAGATAGAGGACTCGAATTTCCATATCTGAAACACTGTGATTGTCAGTGTTAAAATGTCTGCCAACATAATTCTTAATGACTGCGGGCCGATGCTAACTAGCCTGTTGGTAGACATTTTAATACTAGCAATCACAGTGCTTCAGATAAGGAAATTCGAGCCCTCTGTCCCAATGGCAGCCGCAAAAGACATGAAATGCGCCTCACTTCCAAACTTGGCACTGTCCATGCACCTCTATGGCATTAATGAACGTTTTTCCTATGTTTAACCCAATCTGTCTTTGCTTGTCATAAGCAGACATTGACAGTACTTTAAACTCTTATCTTATTCCATACTTTTCATTAATGTGATTTACATTATTTTTTGTTCACACTATTTTAACTAAATCCATTTAATTGGTGTATTTTTTGCCTTGTGATCGCTTTTATATTCACTCATGTAATTTTCCCGACTCCCGCTAAGGGACTTGTATTTAAAGTTCTTCTTGTATTTTTCTGGTAGTTGCATCCCCATATCATTCCGAATTTTTTAAAAATTATTACGGTCTAGTCTAACGGTGCTGTAAGTACCCTCACCAATAAAAGATTACACTTACTGGACCTCTAGGGAGGACAGTTTAGAAATGGTTGGTTGCAGTACAAATAAAGTTACTTTAAAATCGTATTCCCTTTTGTGCAAAAGCTAGATTTGATTGCATGTATTGGACGGCCTTCATTTAGCTCACAAAATAGGGGAAAAAATGAAATCTACACTATGGATTTGCGATTACATCACTTAAGTTGGAGTTCGTGAGCAACAAAATTGCTGCAACTTGCAACAAAATCTGATTTCAACGCATGTTAATTGAAAATGTTTACACATAAATTACAAATCACAAGGCAACATGTGTCGACATTTCTACTTAACATGCGTTGAAATCAGATTTTGTTGCAAGTTGCAGCAATTTTGTTGCTCGTGTAACTCCACCTTTAATCCATAGTATATCCACATTATTTCCATACTATGGTATGGAAATTGGAAATAGTATAAAAATAGGATTTCCCTACTATTTCGAGTATTTCCATAGAAAGGACTTTGAAAAAAAATTTCCATTGAAGATGAGTGATCTTACCTGTAGAATGTTGGGTTTCCACTGGAGCAGCATTCCCAGGAGTCACTGGGCGCCCCATATCGTTTCCAACAGATCCCTGGTAGCCAGTATTCTGAGCACACGTAGTGCTTCCTCGGATGTTTTGATCGGACACCTTCGTCTGCTTGGCAAGATGGCGTCGGAACAAGACCGCGACAATAATGATGACAATCAAGAGAACGCCAAACACGACACCGAGGATTATGGGTAATTTGCTTTCATCCTCCTCAGATATTGTGGTTACAGTGCCTTCATCCGGGGATACGCCAGTCATTGTTTTGTATTCGTACGTCATCGAACCATTGCGAGCTGGGGGTTAAAAAAATACACAATTTTAATCAACTGAACGGACAATTATTAAAATATGAATGCTAGACATCCTAAAACGATCCGATGTTGTATAAAAATTGTAAAGGCAGATTTACACTCCACACGTTTTGCCTAAAACTGTCGCATGCAACCTGCTTACAACTTGAGTTGTACTGTGTGAATCAAGCACACAACTCACCACGTTAAAATCTCACAACTTATCAACAAGATGTGTTCGCAACAGCAAGTCTTTTGAGCTCAACAACCTTGTAGCAAGCTTGTCAACAAGTTGTAACAATGCTGTTGTTTTATCAAGTTGCTACAAGGTCGTCACTCACAACTTGTTGACAAATTGTTGAATTGCAGGACGATAACAAGTTGTCGGAACTGAACAACTTGTAACAAGTCTGTTGAGCTCAACAACCTTATAGCAAGTTGCCAACAAGCCGTTGACAACTTGTCAACAAGCTGGGAACTGTAACAATGCTGTTGTTTTATCAAGTTGCTACAAGGTCGTCACTCACAACTTGTTGACAAATTGTTGAATTGCAGGACGATAACAAGTTGTCGGAACAACTTGTAACAAGTCTGTTGAGCTCAACAACCTTATAGCAAGTTGCCAACAAGCCGTTGACAACTTGTCAACAAGCTGGGAACAAGCAGTGCGAACACATCCTGTTGACAAGTTGTTGGAATAGAATTACTACAAATCTGCTGCAGGTTTGTTACAAGTTGGTTTTATTATCGTGTAGCAAGCCGTGATCAAAATATGGCAATTATCAGAGTGAAAAATTATGTTAATTCATTGTATGCAAAAGTCATTTATCTGGAGTATAATAAAGAGAACTGAGAGATTTCTCAGAAAACAATAGACATTCCCTACCTGTATATTCTTGACCGTTGAGCATGACTGTAAACTGTTGTTTGTTGACAGCCAACATTAGTTGAGTCAGGGAGTAATTAAGAGAGGTACTGGGATCTAGAAAATTCAATTTGAATAATAATCAGCGTATTGCAGGAATGAAATCCTCCAGGAAGAAACGTTTTCAACTATTTTCTTCTTTTTTTAGAGCTATCCAGTGTAATAAAATTTAGTTTAGATTTCCTCCTGTGGTACCACTGGATCAATAAGAAATGATCCTTACTGGACCTCTAGGAAGAACAGTTTAGAACTGATAGAGCTATCCAGTATAAATAAAGTTAGTTTAGTTTAGGTTTCCTCCTGTAGTAACACTGGATCAATAAGGGATGATCCTTACTGGACCTAGAAAGAGCAGTTTAGAACTGATAGAGCTATCCAGTATATATAAAGTTGACATGACTCTCACTAGACCTGTAGAATAGTTTAGAACTGACAGTGCTATTTAGTATAAAGTTAGTTAATTAATTAAGTTAAGGTTTAGTTTAGGTTTCCTCCTGTAGTAACACTGGATCAATAAGGGATGATCCTTACTGGACCTAGAAAGAGCAGTTTAGAACTGATAGAGCTATCCAGTATATATAAAGTTGCATGACTCTCACTAGACCTGTAGAATAGTTTAGAACTGACAGTGCTATTTAGTATAAAGTTAGTTAATTAATTAAGTTAAGTTGACAACAGACTTACTTTGTTCAGGAGCAAGCAAGATAAAGTTGACAACAATACTGCCCGGAGAAATGGTAACATTCAGGATCATTGATGGATCAACTTCCATCGTATCAGCCAGTTTCTGTTCAACCACGTTAATAAACTGTATCTTGGTTTCTGAATCAGTTATCACTGTGTTGTAGTCCAAGTCAAACGACAACTCAGCCGTAGCAACATGGTTTTCTACACAATGCAAACATTTATATCAATTATTGTGTTGTTGTCTTGTTTGCAGTTTCATTTATGAGTAAAAAGCCGGTGTTGTTTGACAAAATCAAACTGGGTGTACAAATAAAATTATAATCAGACAATTCGAACGCTGTGCCTCTGTGTCAGGGTATAGTAGTGTAATGCAATAACATCAGAAAGCTAGGTAATACGAGGGATTCAAGTGCCTGAAAAATACAAGTGAAAATTCGATGTTTCCAGGGAAGGCCTTCGCTATTTTACTTTTACGTCGGAATTTTACTTGTATTTGTATAGATAATAGTATGGCTTCGGGTGCAATTTGTGGAAAATAATATGCACGAGTGAGTTTTTCAAAGACGACCAAAATTGCACGAGTCCGAAGTACTCGAGTGCATTTGAAGTCTTTGAAAAATTCACGAGTGCATGTTTTTCTAAAAGCACTCATATGCGTGCGTAGGTCACATGCGAAATAGTTTATTTATTTATTTATTCATTTATTGTGCTTCGCTTCCGAACATCATACAATAATTGCATTAAAGAAGCTGGGACACCACAACAGCTTAACACCAGTTACAGTGGGCCCTTTACAAAATATCAATATAAATATAGAAAACAGAAATAATTAACAATTTTTCGCCGAAGGCTAGGTGATTATTGGTGAGTAGGGACAGAGACAATGTCGAAGTTTTCATTTAACAATAACCATCGAGCCTGAGGCGAATAATAGTTTTAGTATCATTTCATAGATGATTATCTGTGGGGGAAAAAATACACATTTCTTCGTCATTTAATAGTCAAAACGGCTTCGGCCGACGGCCGCCATAATATTTCGAAAATTGCTTAGGTGATTATCGCGTTATAATCACCTCAACGGCAACCAATCAGCGTGGAAAATTTTCAATAATCACCTATGTAATTATACTTAGTATACTTAAGGTACGTTTACACACCGCGATCCGCCGTGTACGACTCGTATTTGACGAATCCAATCGAAATAGATTAAAAACAATAATATAAATCATTTTAATAGAAATAATAATAGAAATAATAATATAAATCATAATAATATAAATCATTTTAATAACATAAAAATAATAATAATAAATATAAATCATAATAATAATAAATCATAATATAATATAAATCATTTTAATAATAATATAAATAATTTTAATATAAATCATTTTAATAGAAAATCTACTAAAAACGCCAGCCATTTTTGTCATTTGTAAATGTTTGTTTTTTTTGTATTATTTTCTGCTAGAAAGGGCTGTATCTTACAGTCAATGAAATCTGCATTTTGTTTCATTTTTTGGCACTGGTTTTCGAAAAAATTGCACCGCTCTTATAGCCAATCGGAATTGAGAAATTTTTCATGTATATTAAAAGTAGTTTCAAAACCTTGAAAATCGTTTTGGCATTCCACTCAAAACTTATTTTGTGTTTTCGCTTTATATTGTAGGTTACACAGTCAGCAACCTTTTTAAATGGATCTTGCGGTTGAGAAACACAAAATAATAGTTAAATATTGTCAATTTCAATACAATTATGAATTATCATTGATGTTGAAAAATTGACGCCATATTTATACAGCATGCAATATAAGCAAAACTTTACTGAACTTCAGACATCATTTTCTCTTTGGCGTACCATATAAAATCTCTTCATTTTAGCATTATTTCACAGACAAAGCACTAAACATACTTTTTAAGTTTGATTGCCGCTTGAGAAGCGTATCAAAAATTGAAAAATTTGAATATAGTCATGAAAAAGCATATTCATTATTTAGTTTTGAGCGTCTGTTACTTAACAAATAAAATATTCTCCTCTTAACGATTTTAAAACATCTCACAGTATGTTTTCGACATACTTTTCGGGACCATTATAATACAGTCTTTCTCATATATACCTTTGCCTTTAGTCGTGCTCATTCCGCCCGTAGTGGCCGTGGTGGTCGGCGCTGACTGGGCCTGGGTAGTACCCTCCGTTGATGTCTGAGTATTAAATTGTACATCATCGTCACTCTCGTGTACTGTGATGTAGCCAAGTTTTGTACAGTTACATTCAACATACACCACGCTGTCTCTGGTGAAGGCTTGAGTTTTCTGGCAACCTGATGCCGACCACTGCTCTTCTGATTCGCTCCAGAGCATACACTGAAATTAGAGAATCATGAAGCTCAATTTTCATAATCATAACAGCTTAGTTCAATGAACACAATCTAACGTCACAGATGTACAAATCCCACTTGTCAACAAGATGTGTTCGCAACAGCCTTGTAGCAAGCTTGTTAACAGGTTGTAACAATGCTACAAGTTGTTGGAACAACTTTTATAAAATTACATGTATAGAACGCGTGCTCTGATTGGTCGAAACCCGTGTTTGGATCAGGCCATCCAAACACGGATATTTAACACGGAAAGTTGTTATTTTATAAAACAATTGGTTTATAGTTTCCGTGTATGGATGGCCTGATCCAAACTCTTGGGAATGTTGCTCGAGTTAAGAAAAGCGCGCGAAACATTCCCGCGTGTTTGGATCAGGCCATCCAAACACGGAAACCATAAAGTAATTGTATAGTAACAAGTATTGAAACAGTTGGCGCGCATTTCGCAAGATGAATTTTGTAAGCTAACTGACTGTCTCCGAAAATGGTTTCCGTTTTGGGAACCGAAACGTCAGACAAAATAAAACTATTAATTAAATGTAAAAAATTCTGGATGAACTCAAAAATAACAACCATTTCAAGAATTAAACACTTGGTAAGTATTTCTGTTCCACACAGCTCCATGGAAGAATATTGTGGACGAATTCTGTGTTTAAATAAAGTTTTAATAATAATAATAAATAATAAATAATAAATAATAATAATAAATAATACTCAGGCTTACCTTATGTCCTGACGTTTGAGAATACCCAGCATGCAATGGGATATGGAAGAATGCGGGCTGCGTCAGACTGGAGATTGGGACATGGTCTTGATTCTCGGGATTCTTCAACTCAACATACACGACATCACTGAGACGGATAGGAGACGTCACTGCTGTGATATAATCATGGGGGTACTGCGCCATGGCTATACATAAACCATTGCATAATTCATCGTCGCCCGAACAATTCCATTCGTTGTACATTTGTTTTATCTAGAGATAAAAAAAGTTGTTCATAATAATGGTTTGCAGTCAATCCCATTTTGAGTGTGAATTTATACATTTCAACATCTAACCAGGAACAGTTGGAAATAAGGAAATTAAGACCCGGAAAATCCAAGAATATTCAAATCAGTGAGCGTTAAGTGCCACATACAACTCGGTCCCTTTATAGCCTATCAGTGAGGTCATATTGTTATTGTTGTTGACAATCACATAGCCTAGGGAAAGTGTTTATCATCATGTACATTTATTTCATGTAGAATTATGTATGGCCCCCATTATTGGAGATTGCCTCTGTGGTCAGCCCCTGCCTGTGTTGTATGTAAACTTGTCTAGTCTAATTTATGTCTGCATGTTATAGTTGGCGAATCTTGTAAATAGCTAGTAAATAAATAAAGTCCATGTATATATAGTTAGTCCTTTCTGAATCCTTTATTTCATTGCGATAGCTTTTATAGCTTTTACCAGTGGCGTAACTACTATGGGCTCAGACCGGGTAAACCCGGGGGCCCCCAACCCAAATGGGGGCCCTCAGGCTTAAGCGATAGGGCAAAAACATTGGCCAGGGCCTCTGATATGTTACAATGTCTTTTATGACCATCAGAATTCTGTAAAATCTCTCCCCAAAGTCCAGGAAATGGCATTTCAGAGAGTCTAGATTAAAAAATTTTCCGGATGAGCATGCCCTGAATCCCCTAGAAAACTCGTGCATATACGGCGCTCGACTCGTGCCTTTGGCACTTACACTAGGGGGGCGTTCGAAAATTTTGAACCGGGGGCCCCTTGATATAACGTTACGCCACTGGCTTTTACGTTACATGAAATCAAACAATGTCTAGTTTTTTTCGGACACCCAGTATAATTATTGAATGGTTTTGTTTATGGGAGTTTCAAGTGATATTTAACGATACAGCATAGAATTATAAATTCTGCAATACATTATTACCTCACTTCCAAATTTGGCCAACGCACTGTGGTTTAACATTGAACAGTTGCTACACGAGACATTCAGAAAGGTCGTATCAACATTATCCAAGTAGTTCATGTCTGCTTTGAGGATACCCAGGTTAGACAAGGCTACAGAGGTTTCGCCTAGTGGAAGACCTTTGCACATGTTGATCAAAACACTGTCTACTGTTTGCAAGAAGTTTGCAGTGTTGTTGTTTACGACTGTTGTATCAATTAGGTTTTCAAATGTTGCCAAGATGTCTTCGATCTGAAAATAAATTCTATCCATATCGCGGATTTCTATCAACATCGCGGACCGGATGGGTGGCAGAAATATGCAACTGTTTCAGGTTAGGATCAAAACAAAATTTTTCTATTTTAGGGTCATCTCTTATTGATCCAGTGTTACTACAGGAGGGAACCTAAACTAAACTAACTTTATTTATTGTCAAATTTGAACCACTGTGTTCGTAAGCTGTTTTCTATGAATTCTTCACATTAGAGGTCCTTATTGATCCAATGTTACTGCAGGAGGAAACCTAAACTAAACTAACTTTCTTTATACTGGATAGCTCTATTAGTTCTAAACTGTTCTTCCTAGAAGTCCAGTAAGATCATCTCTTATTGACCCAGTGTTACTACAGGAGGGAACCTAAACTAACTTTATTTATACTGGATAATTCTACAGTTCTAAACTGTTCTATCTAGAGGTCCAGTAAGGATCATCTCTTATTGATCCAGTGTTACTACAAGAGGGAACCTAAACTAAACTAACTTTATTTATACCAGATAGCTCGCTATCTGTTCTAAACTGTTCTCCCTTGAGGTCCAGTAAGGATCATCTCATACAGTGTTACTACAGGAGGAAATACAAACTAACTTTATTTATACTGGTTAGCTTTCATGCATTTTAGACAGGTTTTATGGCAATCTGAAAGTCACAGATTTGGTATGTTTTTATGTCATGAATGAAAACATTAAGAGGTCACACGCCCCCAACCTCACCTCCCCTCCAATTGAACCTACCTCGCTAACAGACATTCCACTCTCATCATCATCATCTGTGTCTTCTTCAATAGCACGTCTTCGCCTCTTACGCGACTCTCCACCACCCCCCTGAACGTCACTTCGGCGTCGTACTGAGTCGGGCACAGTGTCTTCGACCGCCAACGTCACTTCATCGACTAACGCTGTCTTTGTTTCCTCGGTCTGAGGTTTAAACTTTCTTGCCAAGGCAAAGAGATCTCCCACATCACCAGAGCCCTCCTCGCGTTTCGATGCTAGGAGACTGGTTATCACTATGCTTGTCTCTTCTTCAAGTTGGCTCACTTCCTCTATAGAAATAGAATTTCCTGTTTTAGCAAATCTGAGTATTTCGTTGAATTTAAACTAAGGTAGCTCTGGTTATTCTTCTAATTAATTTTATTTATACTGGATAGCTCTATCAGTTCTAAACTGTTCTTCCTAGAAATCCAGTAAGGATATCTCTTATTGATCCAATGTTATTACAGGAGGAAACCTATAAACTAAACTAACTTTATTTATACTGGATAGCTCTATCATAAACTAAGCTAATTAATTTTATTTATACTGGATAGCTCTATCAGTTCTAAACTGTTCTTCCTAGAAATCCAGTAAGGATATCTCTTATTGATCCAATGTTATTACAGGAGGAAACCTATAAACTAAACTAACTTTATTTATACTGGATAGCTCTATCAGTTCTAAACTGTTCTTCCTAGAAATCCAGTAAGGATATCTCTTATTGATCCAATGTTATTACAGGAGGAAACCTATAAACTAAACTAACTTTATTTATACTGGATAATTCTATCAGTTCTAAACTGTTCTTCCTAGAGGTCCAGTAAGGATCATCTCTTATTGATCCAGTGTTACTACAGGAGGAAACCTAAACTAAACTAACTTTATTTATACTGGATAGCTCTATCAGTTCTAAACTGTTCTTGCTAGAGGTCCAGTAAGGATAATCTCTTATTGATCCAGTGTTACTACAAAAGAAACCTGGATAGCTCTATCAGTTCTATCAGCCCTGTTGGTTCAGTAAGGATAATTTTCGAAAAATAAACTTACCTTCTAAGCCTTCTTGGTTCTGAAAAACAAAAGTTGATTAATAGGACAAATAAATAGGGGACCAGAACGCAGACAGGAAAACAAATCAGTACAGTGGTAAATAGGTTTAACAGTTCAATTTCACTGAGGGAGGGGTCATTAAATATGGCTGGTGTAAGAAAAATATGTTGGGTAAGAAAAATTTATTATCATTTCCAAAGTATAACTCACTCAAATAATGGAGACTAAAAAGCAATGTCAACAGTCATATTTCAATAGAATATGTAAATCAATCAGAGTCATTATATCACTTGAGTCATTTTTCATCCAGTATGGAGAAAAATGAGCAAATACGAGTCCGATAAATAGTGTTTGTGTATAAATGAAATCACCTTGGCACTGGAGAGGACACTATGCGCCAACGCGACACGCCCTGCTTCATCCCCTTGATCTTCCAGATCTTTCATCTTGCTGTCTATATCATCAAAGTCTTCCGCCTGGAACTGTTTAGGCCTGGACCTGACTTTAGCCGCAGCTTTGGTTTCCCCAAATTTATTCTTAGCCACTGCAACAACATCAATGTCACCATCATCGCCTTCTCCTGCCGGTAGCTGCAACTCCAGTGACGCATCTGAGTTCGACTCTATTTCATAAAGGATAGAAAAGTAAGGTTTCACTAGGCGCTCTGACAAATTTTGATCTAGGCAAGAAGAACAAAATCGATCACCACAGCTAGAAAGAGCATGTTAAAATTAGTAAAATTGCAAAGTTTGGTTGCGAAATGTTGTAAAATGAGGAAAATATCGCCGTGCAAAATGTGCAAATTTTGTATTAATTTATATTACGCGCGGGATTAGGGCTATATTTTCCTCATTTTACAACATTTCGCAACCAAACTTTGCATTTTTACTAATTTTAACATGCTCTTTCTAGTTGTGGTGATAGATTTTGTTCTTCTTGCCGAGATCAAAATTTAGTCTGCAGCTGGAATCAACCATTCTCTTCATATATAACGAAGGGGTTGTTTGCCAGGACGGGATATGAGGTAGGATGCATGGTTTCGATGTATTGAAATAAGCCACGGTGCACGATTCAGTAAAATTACATTATTTTTCTAGAGATGGATTATGGTATAATTGGAAACGGAAGGTTATTCAAGCAGCAATAATAATCTTCTTTAGTGATGCACCGATATCCATGCTGGTGTATCGGTATCGACTTATCGGTATACTAAAATAGAAATATCGGTATCGGTAATTTTGTTGTTGATATTACCGATATTACAAACTGTTATTAAATATTAACGATTGGTTATAGTAGCAGTTCAATAGTTATTTTTATTACAAACAAACAGTCACTACAACGCAGTAATATACTAGTTTGTTGCATGTATTTGCAGCATTTCATTTGAAATTTTCAGTATTTAGAAACAAATGAATTAAATTCAAAAGTATTAAAGTGAAATGACATAGAATATGGGCAAAATATTGGTCCAAAATATTGAACTTCCATGTCGGCGCATCACCAATCGTCTTGAACAATGAGATCTTCTCGACAACATTTGAGTTCTTTCAAACGGCGTTTGAAGTTCGTTTAAACCCAGTGATTTATTTCAATACATCAAAATGATCGCTTACCGAGTAAGGTGAGTCTATCTCTCTTGTCCTTTGTGTAGTAATCGATGCTGATGGGTGAATCACTGATGAATTCTGACGCGACAATACTGAATTGAGTTTCTGATGAAACGCCCTCGGCAGGCTCCACCGCCAGTGCACCTGGAACAATAAATATCGTTTAGTTTTTCACCATTTACACAAAAAGGGCTTCAGGTAAGACAGGATTTGGGGTATCGAACCTGCGGCTCTGCGATTCCGGTGCAGTAACCAACTGAGCTACAGAGAAACAGTTGTCAAGCTCTAACTAACTGAGCTACAGAGAGACAGTTGTCGAGCTCTAACTAACTGAGCTACAGAGGCCAGTTGTCGAGCTCTAACCAACTGAGCTACAGAGAGACAGTTGTCAAGCTCTAACCAACTGAGCTATAGAGAGACAGTTGTCGAGCTATAACCAACTGAGCTATAGAGAGACAGTTGTCGAGCTCTAACCAACTGAGCTACAAAGAGACAGTTGTCGAGCTCTAACCAACTGAGCCACAGAGAGACAGTTGTCAAGCTCTAACCAACTGAGCTACAGAGAGACAGTTGTCAAGCTCTAACCAACTGAGCTACAGAGAGACAGTTGTCGAGCTATAACCAACTGAGCTATAGAGAGACAGTTGTCGAGCTCTAACCAACTGAGCTACAAAGAGACAGTTGTCGAGCTCTAACCAACTGAGCTACAGAGAGACAGTTATTGAGCTCTAACCACAAGTTCATGTGCATACTGAGCTACAGAGAGACAGTTTTGAGCTCTAACCATCTGAGCTACAGAGAGACAGTTATTGAGCTCTAACCACAAGTTCATGTGCATATATATACTATGCCATGAATACATATACAGTAAGTAGACTAATTATAAAGATCCGTAGATCGTATTCACGGCAACAAACTGAGCTACAAAGAGACAGTTGTCGAGCTCTAACCAACTGAGCTACAGAGAGACAGTTATTGAGCTCTAACCACAAGTTCATGTGCATATATATACTATGCCATGAATACATATACAGTAAGTAGACTAATTATAAAGATCCGTAGATCGTATTCACGGCAACAAACAAACACAAAAACAAACAAACAAACAAAACAACACACACACACACACACACACACACACACACACACACACACACACAAACAAACACAAACACAAACAAACAAACTTACCTCCTTCCGGAGGTGACTCAACAGTGAATGTCGTCGTACTCTCTCCAATTTCGTCAGGAGTGTCATCATGATAGGCATAACATCTCACTTTATATTCCACACCAGATCGTAAACCTTTGAATGTGAATCTTAGTCTTCTTTGGTTGAATTTCATTCCTTCACCACTAAATTCACCCGTTACTTTGTCCTTGTCATCAAAATCAACGTAACCATATCCTGTGGAAAATAATATACTGATTATCAAACGTGATCGTCCAGTCCTTAGTATTCTACAATAAGCTGTCGCGGTTTGTGTCTGAACTACCTGAAAAAGATATCTCAAACGTGGTGGTCCAGTGTAGGTAGTATTCTACAATAAGCTGTAGTGGTTTGTGTCTGAACTACCTGAAAAAGATATCTCAAACGTTGTGGTCCAGTGTAGGTAGTATTCTACAATAACCCTTCGCGGTTTGTGTCTGAACTACCTGAAAAAGATATCTCAAACGTTGTGGTCCAGTGTAGGTAGTATTCTACAATAAAGACCTTTCTCGTATGCCGAATGACTGCTCCAGACATATATAGAGCTCAAATACTAACCCTCCTCGACCACGCCTTCACAGTTGAACGATGTGGTACCACTCGTGGATGACCTGTAGTGGTTTGTGTCTGAACTACCTGAAAAAGATATCTCAAACGTTGTGGTCCAGTGTAGGTAGTATTCTACAATAAACTTTTCTCGTATGCCGAATGACTGCTCCAGACATATATAGAGCTCAAATACTAACCCTCCTCGACCACGCCTTCACAGTTGAACGATGTGGTACCACTCGTGGATGACTTAATACGAACACGGACCACAGGCTTAACACCATCCTTGGGTTTCTTAATTTGCACTGTGGGAGGAGTCCCTGGGGAAATCTTCACTCTGACTGACGCTGTAACGTTCTGTGTGCCTTTGAACACTCCAAGCGTAAACGTGTAGCTAAAAATAGAAATACGAGTTTTCATCACTGGTGCCGGTTCAAAGCTGGATAGCGCCAACCCTGGGTTACAATTGAACCTGCTGTTTTAGTTTATGTATTTCTGCACGTCTGTTTATTTCAAAACTTCAGAGATGAAAGCTCTGATCTGATTCAGACAAGGTTTCCAAAGAAATATTTTCAAATTTATAAACACGCTGGTGGGATGTTTGCTTTGATTTTTAGGTGAACCTGGGGTTAAGCTAACCCAGCTTTGAACGACAGGGGTGGCGACCAAATATTTGCCAAATAGAAACCTCGCGGTGACTGAGAAAAAAAATTAAAATAATAAAGTCATTCTTTTAAAGTCTTAAAATATTTCAGTGATCAAGTATTACATTCTGTTTTTGCACATAATTTGCCAACATATTAAACACCTGTTTTTATATTATCAAAATACAAAGATATATTATGTATGTACATCGGTTTATATATCCGATATAACACAGACGCGAATGTCGCAAATGGCTTGTGGTTTAAACGTCTTAATGAGAACATTCGTATTCTTCAACAACTTGAAATAAATTAATGATATTTGATAAGAAAATTGAACTTAAAGTTCATGTAAATCAACTTGATTTTGTATCAGATATACAAACTCCTTCGCCTTATTGAGTTTCACAATTATTAATACACATTGATATATGACCTGATGTTAAATTTAGCGACCATTTCAAACCGTGTATAAAATATATTCTTACGTTTTGTTGGATTCAAATCTGTTAGCTTTAATCCTGAGTTCAGGACTTTCGCTGTCAGGCAAGTCGTCAAATTCTCCCTCTTTATTTTTGACCAGGCATGGCCAATCATCTTCGTCGACACACGAGAAAAGATACTTCAATTCTCCGCCACAAGTAACTTTAGATGTCGCTCTGAAAAAATAGACACATTTCTTAAAAATATGATTTGTTCCGATCACTGGATTATGACTGTATGGCATGGAGAACAGAGAGATTTTCAAAACAATGAAAAGACAATGGAACATTCTGATCACTGAATCATGAATGGATGACATGGAGAACAGTGAGATTTTCAAAACAATGAAAAGACAATGGAACATTCTGATCACTGGATCATGACTGGATGGCATGGAGAACAGTGAGATTTTCAAAACAATGAAAAGACAATGGAACATTCTGATCACTGGATCATGACTGGATGGCATAGAGAACAGTGAGATTTTCAAAACAATGAAAAGACAATGCAACATTCTGATCACTGGGTCATGACTGGATGGCATGGAGAACAGTGGGATTTTAAAACAATGAAAAGACAATGGAACATTCTGATCACTGTATCATGGAGAACAGGAGAACATGAACAGTGGGATTTTAAAAACAATGAAAAGACAATGGAACATTCTGATCACTGGACCATGACTGGATGGCATGGAGAACAGTGGGATTTTAAAACAATGAAAAGACAATGGAACATTCTGATCACTGGATGGCATGGAAAACAGTGGGATTTTCAAAAACAATGGAACATTTTGATCACTGAATCAGAACTGGATAAAGACAATGGAACATTCTGATCACTGGGTCATGACTGGATGG
>CACRXK020005834.1:0-26834 GCA_902702795.2 Paramuricea clavata
ATATATATATCATATATATATCATATATATATCATATATATATATATATATATATATATATATATCATATATAACATATATATATATATATATATATATAACATATATATATATATATAACATAACTAAATCTTTATATCATAGTGTTAAAAGGTATAGTAACAATTACGATTTAGTAATATTTGGTGTCGTTATATTATAGATTTCTCGCCCTTGAAGAAAGCTGAGGAAATGTTAAAGAAACAAAAGGTAAACTTACATAATGACAAACGAGATAGCGCGTTTATTACACTCTAAAAACACTCTGGTTAAATTCAACCAGGAATTGGGTTAATAATCCACCCAACACATTCTGGTTAAATTTAACCCATTTCCTGGTTAAAAATTATCAATTCAACAAAAATTTGGTAGGCTACACTTTTTTGGACTTTTAACCAGGAAAATTTTTTTAACCAGACTTGTGTAGGTGGATTTTTAACCCCGTACTGGTTGAATTAACCCAAATTTAACCAGAGTGTTTTTAGAGTGTACCGGCGTGTAAAATACCAAATTGTGTTTTGAAACACGAGGCGCTAGCCGAGATTTTTCCATACAGTTTGTGGTGTTTATACGCCGGTAATAAACAGCTTTCAACTTTGCCACATTACGTTTTGAACGGACTTCTATTTAAAGAGAAATTCAAGACGATGGTTGAGTTCATTATTACCGTGATATCAAGACAACGATACGAAAACAGCAAAGTTTTTAACGTTTTTACCAGAATTAGAGCTTTTATAGCCTAATTCGAAAACATATGTTAACATATTGGGCATGTTTGTATTCAATACAATTTATCTCCAACAGCAGTGAAAAATAATATAAGCACGGTCTAAGACTAACGCCTGTATTCTAAATGCTCACACTCAAAGAGTGGAGGTTCACTCTGAGCTTCCCTTGAGTGTCAGTTTCGAATAGCTGGAGGGTTAGTGCCATACCTTACTATGTCACTACTCACCCTCCAGCTATTCAAAAACAGCACTGACACACAAGGGGGAGCTCAGATTGAACTCCACTCTTTGAGTGTGAGCGTGAATGAGCTTTTAGAATGCAGGCATAAGTGCAAAAATCTGTAATCAATATCAACCAATCACCTTGAGAAGATTTCAGGGGGAAGTTACAATCGCAACCACAAAGATAGCGCTGACGGCAACTACCGACGACTCAAGTTTGTATCAAAATTTGCATTGGCACGCCAAATGTATTCACGCTCACAGTATTATGAATGTTTTGTATTCATAATAATTTTCTTTTTTGTTTTTCCATTCTAGATCAATGAAGCCAGATCATTAGCTTCGCGGTTCATGTTAGCAAACCCTTTCTGCATCGGAGTTATCCCCTATGAAAATGTTGGTAAAGACACCTTAACTATGTGTGTTTACGTGGATAGTGATGGCAACGGAATTCCACAGGATATTCAAGATGCCGCGAAAGAAATGTTTGCCGATTATGTTATCGACTGGATAGATCTTCAACAACGCCCTCCGTGTAAGATCGTTTCCGAACTTCCGTCGTCTAAAAAACAGAATGGGAAAGAACTATCAGATCTGTCTAGGACAATCGAGAAAAACCTCCACGTCTTTGACAAGCGGTTAAATGTCACAGCAGTTTGTGCTTCCTATAAAGTAACTGACTTCAAAGAGGAGGATACTCTATGTGTGACAGTGTTTGTGATGGAAAAAGGAAGAGTTCCCGCGGGGGAAACCGACATTGAGCTGGAAGAAAAACTAAATCATTATCAATTTGACGTTGTCGAGGGGTATTATAAATCGACACGTAAACTTTCCTCCTCTGACATGATGGCTCATGCCGATCCTTTGCGTGGTGGCGTTGGAATAGGTGTGAAAGGGTTACCTGGTGCTGGCACTTTGGGAGGATTTTTAGAAGACGAAGAAGGAAATTGTTATATTCTTTCTAACCAGCATGTGCTTCATCCATGTGAAGTAAAAAATAACCCACCTAATGACACCAGCGATGCCAAAGTGAAAGATTGCACTAACGATGTGGTACGTGGCGCCGGCATTTCAGGAGAATTGTCGGAAGACGTAGAAGGAAACAGTTTTAATCGTTCGAATCAACATGTTTTTCATCTACCTGAAGTAGGAAATAACACAAACGTTGTCGAACTGGACAATAGCACCAATAAATTTAATATTATCGAACAGCCTTCTCAATCAGATTATGAGAAAATGTTTCAGGATGCCAAAGATACTTTAGATAAGCATGTGGACAAAAAATCAAATTTTGAGAATCCGAATCCTGAAAGAGGGCCAAGACAAGAAAGGAATCCCAAATATTTGAATCGCATGAGGGAGACGTACGACGAAAATATAAAGCAAGCACAAATTGAGTTAAGAAAAATTGAGAAAGGCAAACCAAGGGAAATTGGAAAATATGTTTATGGTTTGCAAGGTAATGTGAAATTGGACGATCTTGAAATTTATGTCGACGCAGCCATTGCCGAGCTGAACGAGTGCGAGTTACAGTGTATGAAGTACGATAAGGGTTTAGAAAGTAACACAAATTGTCCAGTATATGGGTTTGAAAATATCGAAGATTTTAGTCCCAATGGTGAAACGATTGATTTGGAAAACTTCCATCGAGAATTGCGTATGAAAGAGTCAGAACGGTTTTTTGTGAAGATTGGTCGAGGAACCGGGTTTACTGACGACGGTTTTATTGACACCTCGATGAAAGAATTGTTTGTAAAGATGCCTGCTGCTCCCGAAAATAAGATTCCTGCTCCCGAAAATAAGATTCCTGCTCCTGAGGCAGGCGCTACTGCATCGTTTGACATCCCGTTGCCTTTCTGTGAGAATTGTATACAGTCATTTGTAAGTGAAAAAGAAAAAATCGACCAGAAGGAATATTTTGAATTGAGTAAAAATTGCATGAAATGTGACAAAAGAATTGGCAAAAAAGATGGCGAAAAAAAGAACGATGATGTCGAAGATCATGTCCGGTTTTTCTGGGCGCGTAATTGCGTTGTTATCCGAAAGCAAAAAGAATCTTTTTGTAAACCAGGAGATTCGGGCGCCTTAGTGTTTGGCAAGGATAATCGGGCTTGGGGCTTGTTGTTTGGTACATATGATGTTGGAATAAAGAACTCCGATTACTGCTTAGCGTCACCACTTAGTGCAGTTTTGAAAGCTCTGGAACAGAAAACTGGAAAAAAGGGACTTAAACTTTGGTGAGTATCACCAGGGCTATCACATTCACAGTTACCACATGGTATTCTCTTTTGCCAAGTAAAATATACGTTTATACGTATTATTACCGCATGAGTCAGCAGTCATGTTGTATTGTTTATTTTATCTAACACATACGCGAATGCTGTAAATACCTTGTGATTCGTCTTAATGAAAATGTTCATATTCTTCATACCCCGTTTACACCAAAGAAAAAGATTTTAGATTCATCACGAAAACGAAATCTATTATAGTGCCCGACTCATGTTGCCGTTTATACAGGCAACGACGAATTTGATAGGAAAATCATCTCGGTTTTGAGCCGCATCTGAAAACTTTCAGTCTGGATATGAATGTACAATCTTTCCCGGCGGCTATATAAGTATTGTCTTCGAGTGTTTATACTTACTTTAGCGTTTTTGAGCATTTGTTATATTCATTGACAAAGAATCTTCACTTGTTTGTTCTTCATCCAGTATAAACGCTCGTATCTGAAAACCTGTCTTCATACTGTCGTAGTGTAAACGGTTTACCTATATCCAAATAATTTAATCTGGAAACTTTGGTGAATCCGGGATCTATTGCTTTAGTGAAGTCAGGTCTAAATAATTAGCATGGACAGGTCGAAAGCTTTGTCAACAAAAAATACTTTAACTGAAGTAATCTTATGGTCTCTTATGCAGTAATACAGCCTATATACAGCATGAGCGGCCGCGTTTTGTATATTTTATCAGGGCTATTTATACAACACATGCGCGAATGCTATATAAATAGTTTATATCAGATTCTGTATTTTATGATTATGGATTCTATGTTCTCTTCATAATTTACAATATTAGCAAAAATTATAGGAAACATATCATATTTTCATATAATTTCGTATACCAAACACCTCGGGTAATAAGACGGTGTGAAATACTAGATTGTTCCAAGTTTATGATCGAAGAACAAACTTAGATAAACGGAATTTATTTAAATACTTCAAAATGTTGTTTACATTTTATTCATTTTTTTATTAAAAGGTGCGAGAGAGATGAAGAAACTAAAGAGAAGAAAGGAAATGACGAAAAGAAAGAAAACGAAGAAAATGTAGAAAATGATGAAAGTGAAGAAAAGAAAGAAAATGAAGAAAAGAAAGAAAACGAAGAAAAGAAAGAAAACGAAGAAAAGAAGGAAAACGAAGAAAAGAAAACGAAGAAAATGTAGAAAATGGTGAAAGTGTAGACAATGATGAAAATGAAGAAAAGAAAGAAAATGAAGAAAAGAAAGAAAATAAAGTAATGAAGAAATGATAAAACTATTCACGGGTATGTGGGTATTCTATTTACTGGTAGGTTTCAGTAAAGTTTTACGGGGCAGCAGATGGTGGTCAACTTTGATGTTTCGCACTTATAGAAACATGCAAATTTAGTTACATCTCTCAATCATGTTGATTTGCCTCCAAATGCAAGATAATATTACAGCATAATAAGAGTGAGACTGAGTTACGATTTAAGAAGTAGCAGACATTTTAATATGTGCAATATACGCACGAACCGCTTCCAAAACTCTTTTATTCCTGCTATGTGTAGTAGTTTAGTATAGATTGCACGGTTTAACTTGTTTTTAAACGATCTTTGGTACAGGGTTGGTTTTCTAAAATTTTTATGCATGCTTTTTAAATAGAATCTGTAAATTCATTAACTCATGTACATAAGCAGTATATTAATAATACAAGTAGAGTAGTGCTTTTTTGGTGATACATGTACACCACGCAATTCAGTTATTGGCTGCAATGTGGTAAAATTTTTAATTAAACTATAAAAATAAAAAATGAACATAATTTTTTTCCTTTGACAACTGCTGGTTGACCACCATCTGCTCCTTGATAGTGCTTACTGAAACCCAGCAATACTAGTAAAACAATTTGCCATAACAAAAAATGGCAGCAAGATAATAATAATAATAATGATAATAATGATAATAATGATAATAATGATAATAATGATAAACTTTATTTAAACTGTGAGACCCATTCAGCTAATTAAAGCTGGTCTTACCCGGGTGAACAGTATTTACAGTTATGGAATACTTACATATATATACGTTTATATACAATATTACAATCAGTAAAAATTACAAACTACACCTATCTTTAAAAACAGTTCTTTGCAAATATAAATTGGAAGCGATAACGGTTAAAAACTGTTTGACATGTCACATCAATTTAGGGAGGATTAGCAACCATTATGGTGTCCGTATCTGGGATTATTCTATGCTGGATTTGCTACTGCTTCTTGCAGTTGAGGAAATTTTTGTGAAGTTGCAAATAGACTTTACTGGGGTTGCTTGGTCGAATTTTTATTTCCAGTCGAAACGAAAGATAAAAAATGTACCACTTTTTATACCACAATTGTATTCAACAAGTAATTCACAAGGAAAAAGGAATATTAACCAAAATGGAAGTAGTTTAGAGGACCGATGTCATGTGGAAAATGAGCCACTATTGTATATTGAGTGTGCTGCTCACTGATGTGGTTTATCAAACATTTTTAAAATTTTATCGCAGCCGTTTTAAACTTCACAAAGAACTGTTTGTATGATCGACATGCCGCTATCTTCAGACTTGGAAAAAATATCCAATGTTCCTCGGATCCCAAGTTTGCCCATTTCAAATGTTCCTCAAATCACACAGGAACTATGGGGTATTTTTTGCATAAACTAACTATACCTATGTAAAAACCGTTTAAAACAGTACTGTACTTTTTATATTTAAAACACCTTCACTGATTATTGTTTTACATCTTGCTAACCTTACATAGGCAGACTGAAACAGAGCCTACTGTATATATAATAGGCTTTGTTGTATTTATTGTATTTACCTACTGTAAAAGGTTATTTATTTTGTTCATTCAACTGACGAATGGAACCAATGGCTTCCTTAATAGTTTAATAGGGTATATAGTATAATAATTTAATAACCACCAGTAGATTTGTTCCTCGTGGCATTCTGTCAGCAAAGTATAGAAGTACTGCACTGTCACACTGATACTCATGGATGAAAATTCGGACAGAATTTGTTCAGAAATTCATATTTTGGCTAAGTTGGCGGATAACGAATACTGAATGCCCTCAGCTTAAATGTCTTAAATATTGAAGAAAAAAGTCTTCCAGTTTACATGAATATTAATACAACTTCATTATGGTTTAATAATGTACTATATACTACTGTACTATTTTGTAATAGAATCCTCAGAATCTAAAACTCTTCAAGTTCCATTTTATTGCTATTATTTAACGGAAAATTGGGGGGGGGGGGAGATTATTGTTCATTTTAAAGGGAGTTAATTAAGTTTGTTTCACATGATCTGAAACACTATTAAATCCTTTAAAATGTGGAATATTCTCAATGTTCCTCAATCTTGTTGCTCAGCTGGCAAATGTTCCTCAGGATCCCGAGATCCGACTTTTTTCCAGATCTGTCTATCTTTATTGTGGCGGATGGGTTCTTCAAAGTATGCCTGTTCGCGGGTTATGTAGTTGCTATGCACCCTCAACCTGCGAACGGGCATGCTCGGGAAACGAGATTGGTGACGTCATTGAAGTCGATTAACCTGCAAATCAAGTGCCGCCTGCCGAGTAAAGGCCTTAGGTCCAGGCTGCCCAAAAAGCAGAATTCGAAATTTTAAAAGTATAAAAGATGTCAGTATCGGATTTGGACATTTGTAACTTAGCGTTTGAAGGAAATTTGGTGAAATTGAAAGAGAGAATAGAAGAAAGGAAAGATCTCATACGCACCAAAGATCAGGTATTATAAATTTTACTGAATGTTTTCATTGGAATTGTTGGAACAAATTTTGAACAAGCTACAAAAGTTATACTTTTCTGCCCCCCCCCCCTCCCCCAGTGAATTTAATTCATATCAGAATAGCGAATGATTTTTTATTATAAAAGAGGTGTGCCAAAATCCACTTGCTAAATTTATTAATAATACTCAGCAGAGTCTTAGCCAGGATTTGCAACTTGGGTGTCCAAATTTGAAATTTTGTTTACGAAACCCAATTTTTGCCATATGGAACCATGGTACCACTTCATGCAGCAGTAATTCAATGTGATTATTCCCGAATGCTTGGAGTAATCGGTGACTGCACTCGAAAATCGCCCAAAAACTATAATAATATATTAAATTATTCAGACTATGTTACTACCACTACACTGACTACAGTAGTACATGCGATTCTGCATGCTAAACACCCTTTCTGCTTCTACAATTCCAACCATTACACACAAGCACGTTGCCAATTAGTTGAAAACTAGGCGAGTCTATTTCCTGAAAGGTCAATAAAATTTGTGTAGGTGTCACTAGCGGCGCATGCTCATACTCGGATTACAAAATTACATGTTACTAGCCGTTTCTACTTAGCGAACAAAACGCAAATACATAAATTAACATAATATTTTATTGTAAGGTACTCTACAGCTTTTACCAAGCCGTCTAAAAGGCGTCACCATGATAGCGAACCGTCCAAAAGCCGTCTTTTTTATAAGGCCGTCCAAATTTGAAAATAGCCGTCCAAAAGACGGCTGGACGGTAGGCTGGCTAAGACCCTGATACTCAGGCTAATCTCGAACTGTTGGTGCCGGTGCGCATGTTCTGCCACACTAATGTTTTGGCTTTGGAGGAAATTTATTTCCTTTGCAAAAATACTTGCAATTATAAAAATCTGCACAAAATTCCTCAATACGTAAAAGCTGCAAGTAATTTCTGACGAAAGCAGATTTCTGATCTTTATATTTGACAAAAACATTTTGCTCTTCTTCGCTCCGCACCATATTGGTTGGTGAAACCAACTCAACCAGATTGAGGATTGACTATGTACATTGCCATGCTATTGTTTTGTAAAACATATCAGTGGTCGACAATTCATGAAACATTTGAGGTGCAAGTTTAATTAAGTGTGAATTTATTCTGACCCTGTTTGCTGCTGCAGATTACAGTTAAGATGTAGACTCTGAAGGTTTTCATGGTTGTCAAAAATATATGTGGTTTTAGAGTGGTCGAGTGGCACTTCATTGGGCGGCTTCGGCAGGATATGTTGATGTTGTGAAATATTTGTTGCAACAAGGTGCACAAGTGGATGCCAGGGATGAGGTGAGGATAGATATGTACATTGCCATACATGTGGAGTTGGTTTGTGTCATCCCACTATAATTATACCACCCAATGTAATGTGCAGTAGTTCAACGAGTTAAACCCTGTTAACCTGTTGACTGGCAATGCGGGCACATTGTATTATACTTTAGTATTTACTCATACTTTAGTATTTACTCATACTTTAGTATTTACTCATACATTTCTCATACTTTAGTATTTACTCTGTATAACGCCAGACGATTTTACTTGTCAGTGGTACTGCCAGTAAATGGGTTAATATGTCAACAATGGGCCATATTTCGTTGGTTAGATGCAACTACCTGAAAAATACAAGGAGAAATTCAACGTTTTGAGCGAAACCCCTTTGTCGGGACGTTAGTAGCAATCAGATGGATAAACAAAAAATGTAAATCACATTCCAGAATGTATAGTAATACAAATATACAGAAAACTACAAATTTAAGAATGCTTTGGATTGATAGTGATGCAACTAGCTGAAAAATTGAAAAATTATACAAGGAGAACCTCAGATTTTAGCTTTGGTTGATAACACAAACTTCTGGCTTGATAATTCTTTATATCATCCCCAACCTCAATAATTGTTAAATATGTGAGATTTTCTTCCTCAGATGGAATGGACACCGTTGATCATCTCAGTGTCGGCTGGAATGGAGGATGTTGTGAGGCTGTTGATTGGCTGCGGAGCTGACGTGAATGCCACCAATAAAACTGGCCAATCACCACTGCATTACGCTGCATCCAAAAATAGACTACAGGTACATCATACAGTTCATATATATAAGAGCAACAGAATGATCAAGAAAATAATTGGAAGAAATTATTTAATGTGGATAGCTCCATCACAACTAATTAAGTATTCTCCTATAGGCCAAATGTTAAAATAGCAGCTGATCACCAATCAATGATTGGCAAGAAATTATTTATGATTGCATGAAAAAATAGGGTTGTCAGTAAAAAAAGCAGGGAAAGTCATGACTACACCGATCACCATGATCGGGAACTAATTGGTTAAAGTTCAACCCCTAGCTGGCCCTGATTTCACAATAACATAGGCGAGTAATTGTGTGATTGATTGATTACATGCATGTGTACAGTACAACTCAAGTTGTAAGCAGGTTGCATATTGCAACAGTTTTAGGCAAAAGTTGTGTAGTGTATTTGTAAGTTGGCCTAAAAATTACAATAGATATCCTGTTATCAGTAATTTCTATGATGTTCTATGTCTCCCCATACTTCCAGATGATCTTGATACGCGGAAAAGTACTGGCACTATTTGTCAAATAGAAATCCATTTTATGATTAAAACAACTGAATATCTCCTGTAATATACTTTATTTCGATTCCATATTTTTGTCAGAGCTATAGTTCTCATAACCAAACATAATTACAAAATTTCAACTAGTTTCATAAAGAATGACGAAAGATATAATTGACTGAATACATCAAAATGGATTTCTATTCGGACAACCCTTTCTGAGCGCTGATTGGCTAAAATACGAACACGAGATCACCTAGTTAATTAATATTGTAAAAATTTGCAGTTTGCTGAAGTACTCATTGAACATGGAGCTGAAGTAAATACTTTTGATAAAACAAGCAAAGCAACACCATTACATCGTGCTGCATCAAGGTATTCATTTACTAGTGGGTTTCAGTCAGTGAGCTATATATATATATCTGGAGCGAGAACCGGAGTCCAAAAACAACCTCGTACCCAGGCTCTTACCTTCGCTGATTAAGCCAAAGATGGAGGTATTGGACGTCAGTTTCAGTCCCTTTCTGTTGTTTTGTCTGCACGGTCTGCAAGGAGTGTCCCGAAATTTCGCATTTTGACTTTGATTTAAAGAAAAATACTATATGATTTTATGAACTAGCTGATAACTTGATTAGTGATATATGGTCCGTTAGAAAAAATCTGGAATTAGCTGAGGAAAATTGTATTAAAACTGTTCACAATATCTTTATAGCTATTGGATGTCAATTCCTCGGTCCATCTTGGCTTCTCTCATGGGCTGGATGACTGAAGTTCTGAAATGGGGGGGGGGGGTGAATAGGGGTATACAAATCCACTGATCTGTCCAAATTTAAAGCAAACGCCCTAACTGTCGGGGGCCCTTAGTTTTTGAACTAACCCTACTCAATGAGCGTTACGCTACTGCCTGGGTTGAGCATCGACTGATTCTTTTCATATAAGTGTCATAATCAAGTCTGCAGTCAAGAATTGGACCTACCGAAGCCCTTATATAGATCTGGACATAGTGTATCAGGATATAATGGTCTGGAAACTGAACAGAAGTCATTGTATTATGTTTTTATCTGAGTTTATGTTAATTTGTACACTGTCACGGTGATTGAGCTCATTGTATTTTCATATGATGAAATAATCGTCCAATAGGGAAAGGTGAGATGAAACGTGCAACAACGATGAATAATATTTAGTGAAGTTGAGACAAAGGATTTGTGCACAATGAGGTTACAGTTGAACATCAAACAAAGGTCTTCTATTTTATGGCTTTGTAGTTTGCCGGGATTCCAGACCATCATATCTTAACAGACTATGATCTGGAATATGGCTTAAAACTTAAGATCTACATGGCAGTACATCTCTTTGGATATAGTGCAAAGACATACTATCTGGCAATCTTGCATGTTATTAGTGTATATTTTATTATATAATAACCTTAAGAATTTAAGTGCTTTCATTGGTCGAGAGCCATGATCTATTAGAGGACAGACGCACACAGAATGACATCACGATTAAGGTAGCCAATAGCAGTCCCTTATTTGTATAGATCATGTACGCGTGATATTTGTAAAATTTCGACTTTTTCATATTTCCAGTATTGTTTAATTCGGTGTTTTTCTTTTTACTCGCCTCTTTTTTGTTCTTCCCAGATTATGACGTCATACTGTGTTTCTATAACTGAAGAGACAACGGCAAAATCTTATCTGTTTGTTAATAGACCTTTCCCCCTTTTGAGTGGAATTTTGATCTAGACAAGTCTGGACAAAACCACAGCTTGAAAAAGCATCACAAAATTTGTAATATTCCGAAGTTTTGTTGCGAAATGTTGTAAAATGCGGATAATATAGCCCTGCGAAGTTTGCCGTTTGTAATATCAAATGACTGAAAAACGGCAAACTTCGCAAGCCTATATTATCCGCATTTTACAACATTTCGCAACGAAACTTCGGAATATTACTAATTTTGTTATGCTCTTTCAAGCTGTCTTTGTCCAAGCTTGTCTAGATCAAAATTTCACTCATAAGGGGAAAATTCTGTTAGATAACGAAATCACGGATAACGAATCAATTTCGTTCTGTGATTAAGATAACAAAATCGTCGTTAGCCTAATAAGTTTATTGGAACTGCCTCCACCAAGACTGTCAATGATTAATGGAAATTGACCCCGCCATACACAGCGATAGCATGCAAAACGAGAAAATTTAAACAATTAAGCAGATCAAGATTATACCGAACATAATTTTATGTTTTCCAGAGGCCATTCAAAGATGGTGACTATTTTGTTAAAACAAAAAGCAGATCCAAATTCTGTTGAGATTGAAGGGAATACTCCGTTACATATGGCGTGTGAAGAAGATAGAACTCAAGTGGCTCAAATTTTAGTTGAAAATCAAGCTGACATAACACTTCTTAATAAGGTAACAAATGAGAAACTATATCAATTAAGTTTTGATTAGGTTCGACATGGCACAAAATACGGCAAGTCGCGTCGTATTATGCGACATAGGTTCGACATGGGTTTGGACGTCATGGCAGTGCCGCTTTTCATGAAAATGATTAATCAGGCCTTGTTTCTGTGTGTATCTTGGCACTGTACAATTAAGTCCCACATCTAAATCAGTTGCCGAACTTGTGCCTGAACTACCTGAAAAAGATATCTCAAACGTGGGAGTCCAGTGTAGGTAGTATCCTTCAATAAGCTGTCGTGGTTTGTACCCAAACTACCTGAAAAAGATATCTCAAACGTGGTGGTCCAGTGTGGGTAGTATTCTTCAATAAGCTGTCGTGGTTTGTACCTGAACTACCCGAAAAAGATATCTCAAACGTACGTGGTGATCTAGTGTAGGTAGTATTCTACAATAAGCTGTCGTGGTTTGTGTCTGAACTACCTGAAAAAGATATCTGAAACATGGTGGTCCAGTGTAGGTAGTATTCTACAATAAGTTGTCGTGGTTTGTGTCTGAACTACCTGAAAAAATCTTTCAAACGTGGTGATCCAGTGTAGGTAGTATATGCTACAATAAGTTGTCGTGGTTTGTGTTTAACACACACTTGACACATTAAAAGTTTATGGTAGCTGAAATTAATCTTTTTCAAGTAGTTCAGCCTTCAGGGACAAATTACAGCAGTTTATAAATGTATCTGTCGCAGCTGGTCTTATAACAAAGAGAAAACTGATGTTGGTAATCTTTAAACACAGCTTCACCTTTTCTCGTCTAGGAAAAGAAAACTGCGTTAGACTTGGCAAGTAAGCAACTAGCCAACTACCTGAGAAGATTAACAGAGTGATATACGTAACACAAAGACGAAAGTCAATGGAGAATGTTTGAAACCGTATGTACTAAATAATACAGATAATAAACTGAACGGGAAATAATGCCAATGGAATGAATGGAGGGAACATCAAACTGGAAGCACTCTTATCTCATTCGACTGGGAGAAAATTATAATGAACAACTGCTTATTGCAGGAATCAAATCTTGGGGACTTGGCCACATGAAGAGCTGAAAAACACATATACCCGTTTAGCTTTATGCAATTTTTTAAAATTACATACAAAAAATACGTTTAGGAAAATGAAAAACGAAGTATTTCGTAATATGCCTGGCCCGCTGAGTGTTGCTATAACGTCTAAGTACACATATGCTGATAAAATAGATGCAAGTCTTTGTTTGGATTTGAAAAATTAATGAGTATGTAAAACTTTATAATATACATGCTGATAGGCCTGTTTATTTTTGTGATGCCTAGCTTGCCCGTAGCTCGTTCATCAATTTTCTAATTAATATTACAAATTTCCTGAAGTAATTACCTCTCCTTAATGACGATTTAATGATAAAGTAATAAATGCAGTAATAAATCATAAAAATTCAAAACATGAATTCATGCATGCTTTGATGACAACGATATTAATACTTATTTTCCTACACTGAAACGAAAGCCACATTGTTTTTGAAATGCTTACATAATGTACTGCAACATATATTGCTGAAAAATATCGCTTGTGCCTCTTACATTACATTTTGACAATTATGTAATGATTTTTGACATTCAGTTTTGCATTGGAATATATAATTATTAGGTTTTAATAACAAATACAAGACCATATGTTCAGGTAATATTTAAGCAATTTGAATATGAAATCGAGATGAATTTATACACGTATGTAAATCAGTACAACAAGAACTTAAGTCTGTTTGGTTTAACAAACGCAATTTTACCCAGCTGCGATATAACGCATATGGCTTGTGCTGGGAAGCACGCTTCGTAAAGGCTAAAGCTATATAAATTTATTTTTGGAAGTCGACTTTGTAATTTGAGCATCGGCACATAAAATTATTACGACAGTTTCCGCATAACACGAACTCATCTTAGCATATCGGGAACTTGACACACTCCGGCGAAGATACACAATTCCATTTCGCCATTACACTGTTTACACATACTACCTTTGGTTCCAGCATTAAACTGAAAGACTAGACATTATTTACAAATAATTTTCACCGTTTGGACGAGAGCACACGCGCGAATTATGGAAGATAAAGTAAACGAACTCGCTGAAAAGTTCAAAGACTTGAAAGCAGTCGCTTTACAGAAAGGTTGCAAGGAGGAGGACGTCATTCGGTTATTCTTGAAAGAAGCCGGGAAGATTAAAGCGAAGAAAGAGCCATCGTTTAGAAGATTTAAACTCCTGGCAGTTGTGTTGATTATTCCGTTATTTCTAGCGACTATTGGCTACTATTTCTTGTACGATATATTCGACGAAACCTCTCCATGTTCAATCGATAACAGTATTTTTGTGCTCGAAGCAGCACGTCCTATTGCCAACTGCCAAATGTGCAAAGGTCTCAAGGAAGTGCCTAAAGTATCTGGACTCACACCAGAACAGTTTGTAGAAAAGTTTGCCTACAGTAGTCGGCCGCTTGTTGTCACAGACGCGACCCAGTCGTGGACGGCAATGCAACAGTTCTCGTATGAATATTTTCGAAAGTTGTACACGGATAGCGAGACGGCTTTGAATTCCACAGAAGAGGAATGCCAATTCTTTCCTTATCGAACAGAATTTCATTCTCTGCGTCAAGTGTTTAAAATGTCGAAAGCAAGAGCTGAATTCAAAGCTGAACCTTGGTACATTGGATGGTATGTGTGTGATATTATTATTTTTATTGTTTATATTGCGTATATTTACCAAGTATTAAACCTGCAGTGTAGCAATACTGATTTCAAGACATGTTAAGTAAAATTCTTCAGTAATGCTCTCTTATGTTTTGTGACATATGCCTGAATATTTTTAATTAACATGCGCTGAATTCAGTTATTTTTTGCTCGTATTATAATACCTTCATCTTTCAATATATATTATCATTAAGTAAGCTCATATAGGGCACCGGAAGTTGATCTATATCTCGTAATTAAAATACATAAATAGCAAATTGAAAACACGCAGAAAACCAGCTGTGTTTGCATGGAAATGGCTGCATTAAAAACAGAGTACTTGATGTCTTTCATTTCTGTTACACAGTCATCCTCAAGGGCCAAGGCTGTCTTACCTATCGTATCCAACCTGCTTACAAACTTGAGTTGTATTTTGTAAGTCAAGCACACAACTAGCTCATGTTACCGTAGGTTAGTTGTGTGCTTGATTCACACAGTACGACTCAAGTTGTTAGGAGATTGCATGCAACAGTTTTAGGCAAAAGTTTTCAGCCTTCAGAGACGTGCTCAGGTTTCTTTGTTAGCCCATTAAGACGAACAAAATTTGTACTTTGCCGATTTTTTTTTGACAAGTGCATACTTGTTCAAAAGCTAGCACACTGGCTTTTTTAAACCAGCATACTTGAAAAATTGGCAAAGTGGCCCATACAGACGAGCAAGTAAAACTTGTTATATGAAAACTTGTAGTTGTGATAGGAAACTTGCTGATCTGTAATTGTTTCAGCGGACGTGCAGTGTTTCATGCACATCGAAAAACTCAGTTTCATTGACTAGGAAAATCGTCTACTGTTAGACGAAGTTAAATACTCAAGTGGGTATCGTTCATATATGTACCTGAAAACGAACGAGCAGGAATAGGAAACGCGATTGCTCACATATTTGATATTTCACACAACATTCAAATCCTCTCTCACACGTCCCCTCTCCGAATGCTGACGTGTACAAATGACGTCAGCCAGAAAAGACATTGTGCTAAAGGTCTCAGGACCTGACTGTATTATTTTTCATACGATGGGTAATAGATGACAGGTGTTCTTCTGCAATCATTTGGTTCAACGAGTTCGTTTACCCGTCGCGTTCCCGCCCTACATGCGTTAAGGTTATTATCAAAATTTGAACCAGCTTAAAGTTGATTCGCAATTCAGCTCTCTGTACTCTGTAGGCTACGGTGTATACTCTCACTGGGGTCTGGGGTCTAGGCTAGCTCCGGTGAGCTCTATAAATTTCTGGAGCAAGAACTTCAGTCATTCGGTAATCGTTCCATGTTTTGCGCACCAATATAGTAAACGTTATGTAATGGATATTATAGTGTACTGAAAAGTTAACTGGATACCTCCATATACATATATACAGCTCTAACCCTATCCCTAACCTTAAACCTAACCCCTAACCTAACCCTAATACCTAACCCTTAACCCTAACTTATATTGGTGCGCGAAACATGGGACGATAACCAGTCATTCGGTCAATGAGAAAAGTGAAGCCAAGATGCCGGTCATTGACGTCCAATAGCTCTGAAGGTCGTAAACAGTTTTTATACCATTTTTCCAGCGGACCGTATTGCTAATCAAGTTTTCTGTTCATAAAATCATAACATTGGTCTTTAAATCGAAGTCAAAATACGGCGAAATTTCGGCACACTCCTTGCCAAGATGGCGGAAATCGAGAGAGCTATTGGACGTCAGTACCAGTCCTTTTGTATTGCTTTTATGTGCGCGGTTAAAACGAAGCTGGCTTCACTTTTTGGACTCGAGTTTTCGCTCCAGATATATATGGAGCTCACTGGCTAGCTTTGCTGCTCCAAGGAAAGGTGATTAGCATTCTCAATAGACCTTTCCGGTAATTACATCACAGCTACATTGTTTTCAACTTAGGACCATCTTAAATGGAATGGATTTCAAGTTTTAAGCTCTAACACGAAAACGAGGCTGAGGGGCCATGGCTTCTTTGGGGCCCTCCGCCTCGTTTTCGTGTTAAAGCTTATTCCCGCATAATAATGTTTTTTTCCCTCAAAATAATAATTTTTTATCATGCATGTGTTAAAGAAGGATGCTCTGCTTCTTTGCGTATACACGCGTAAAAATTAAGAAAATCGGCAACTTGTTCCAGGTTGATATCAACAGGCGTGAACAAGGTTGTGCGGCCCACTATGAACAGTATTGTCAACATGTTGTTACAGCATTGTTCAACTGTAACAACTTGGAACAACAAGGTTGACAACTTGTTCATAGTTGGCCGCACAACATTGTTCACGCCTGTCGATATCAACTTGGAACAACCTGTGCGTTTTTAGCCATGTAGCCAGTGAGAAAAAAACCTTGAACTCCATTTCATTTAAGCGTGATTTAAGATGGTCCTAAGTTGAAAACAATGTAGTTGTGACGTAATTGCCGGAAAGGTCTATTCGCTTTACCTTTTAAAACAAATCCTATTTTTTTCTAGGAGTAATTGTGACAGCGAAGTGAGAGCGGAACTTCGCAGACACTACAGTAAACCTTACTTTATACCCTCGGACTCAGAACACAGCGAGACTGATTGGATTTTCATGGGTGGCGTGGGGCCTGGAGCGAATATTCATGTAAGGATCAGTGACAATCTCGTTTCCCGAGCCTGCGATCCTCGGGAAGGAATGTGAGGCTCTGTGATAATCCGTTTCGTGGAGGAGTCTGATTGGCCGTTGAAATGGAATGCGTAGTTCAATCTTAGCCAGGATTCCTGGCTTCCGGCAACGGATTATCCCAGAGCATCGCGTTCCTTCCCGAGGATCGCAAGCTCGGGGAACGAGATTGGTAAGGATCAGCGAGTGCCATTATAATGTTATATTTTCATTTAAATTGTTCGCATTTTCAGTTAGATATCATGACTATTTTTGTAACAGCCAAAAAAAGGATGTTCTAATACATGTGATCAGTACCGTATATCTGGAGTGAGAATTCGAAAGTTACCGTTCTCCGGTTGGTTTTCTTACCCCCAGAATAAAATGTAGTTGCTACGGTGAAGCTGTGAAGGTATCGTGGGCATTATCCTTATATATATTATTTCTGCAATGTTTGCCTAGATGGATAATGTTGAACGACCGTCATGGCAAGCCCAGTTATCTGGCAGAAAAACCTGGTCAATTTATCCACCACCTGAATGTGAAAGTGTTTGTGAACCCATGCTGAATGTGACCATCGAAAAAGGAGAAATAGGTAAGCGTATACTGGGTGTCCCCCCAAAAACTGGACACTGTTTGATTTCATGTGACGTAAAAGGTATAAAAGCTATCGCAATGAAATCAAGATCATTGCATTCAGAAAGGACTAACTTAGATTTTGATATATAACACTTGAATTTAAATGCAATATTGACTGCGCTATTAATGTTTGAACGTTGAACTACCGTTTTTGAAAATGCCAAAACATGTCTGGTTGCCGTGAAATTATAAACTTGAATTTCATTTTATTTCAGTTGTGATTGACACAAACAATTGGTACCATGCGACGACAGTGGAACCAGGAGAAATAAGCATCACGATCGGTTCTGAATATGATTAAAAAGACACGAACGACGGAACGAATGTAATTTAATTTTGCGTAAGTTGCAGTAAAATCCCGCATATATCGAGGTCAGGATGAAGAGGGTCTTATATATATTTGATCAGAAAATTAAGTTGTATTTCACGACTCTAATGTCTAGTCTGCAATGTATAAAAATCAGCTACAAATACACTCACATAACTATTATTACTATTATCAGAAGCTTTTCCCAATTTTAGGCCGAGTTAGTTCTGATAAAAATGGGTGTCCGAATGGCAACATTCAGGCTGTAGGTTCTTAATCTGCTATGTTCTTTATATATGCGGGATTTTACTGTACACTTCGGTTGGTAGTTAGTGGAGAATAAACATGATTTCGTATAGGTCGACAAAATCGTTGCTATTGTTTTTGTCCACGTTTATGAAAATCTGTACACATTTGTACTGTAAAGGTCATGTCACCCGAGGAATTCTTGCTGCAACTTCTATACAGCGCAAAGTCGGACACAACGACGATGCATTGTTAAAAAGTATTAACAGAAAATCATTTCATTTTTCTGATATTTTTAATTTTTTTCATTCTCTTTCATTTATTTATGCCTCTGTAGTATGGGAAAGATTCTCAATTTTACAGTAATAAAGGAATACCAAATGGTTTTATTACGTTTTCTGAAAGTCGAGCAACATCCCAAGTGCAGGCAATGGATGACACTATCCTGCACGGGAAACTTTGATTAACTTTATTAACTTAATTTAAAGTTTCCCTGTTTCCAAACCATGTTTATTTTCTGTTAACTATGTTCAAAAGCCATTAAATATAGTGTCCTTGAGGTCAATGTTTATTTATGTACTTACTGGTAGTACTTTGCAATCATAAAAACAACCGTTTAGGAGAACAAGTTTAAAATGGAATATATACAGGGATGCAGGGGGAGGGAGGGGGTTCATCGAACCTTGGTCATTGTTTGGGGTGAGACCGTTGGCAATGCATAATCACTAGAGGGAGGGCAGGAGTGTTCTGGGGAACCGGAGAAACACTGCCCCCAGGGCCTAGCTGGTGGTAAAAAGGTGATTGGCACCCCTCTTGTCACAATTCTCCCCCCCCCCCAGTAAATCCATCCCTGAATGCATATTTTGTCTTGAATGGGAAAAGTTTCTTTGACCATTGTTTAACACGTTCGTATGCATACATGTGCGTAAATAAAGCGAAGACAAGACGAAATGTGAACAGGTTTAAAAATGATTTGTTTTGTGGCCACACCACGTTTATTTATTCAGAAAAACCTGTTTGTTTTACAAGAACTAAACAGTTAAATTAATGTTCTATGAAATTTCATATGAAAGGTCTATAAAGTTGACACCTCACACATCTGACCCAAAATATGTCAATTTCTGTAGCAAAGTACTTTTTCAGCATAATGTAGAGGTACATGTCTCACACAATCACGAAGTGAGTCCATGGACCATTTCTTCTTTAGTAATAAGATGATTGGTCTTATTCAAAAGTTGCATAAGAGAATTAATATTATGCGACCATTCATTCAAAATTTCGTTTGGCTCTTTGTGTGGTTGGAAATTTATGGTGCCACCTGGACGATCTATTTTAGCGAAGACGACTTTAGAAGCGACCAAATTAGACAGGAACTCTTCAGTATCCTGGAAGGAAAATGGAATAATTGGATTAGAAATATTTGGGAATGGATCTTTGGAATAAACATGAGGATTGAAGAGATCAGAAGAAGATGTGAGGCGGTAGACATTGCAGAGAAGGTGAAGACAGCAAGGCTGAGATGGTGTAGACAAAAAATAAGAGATAAAGGAGAGTCAGGCACAGATATTATGTAGTGAAGAGATCAGAAGATGTGAGGTTCTAGACATCGCAGAAAGGATGAAGAGAGCAAGGCTGAGATGGTAAGGAACACGTAAAAAGAAGAGATGGAGGAAAACTGGTCAGATACGTATAAATGAAATACAGATGGCTTGTCAAATAGAAGTGCGTCTCAAACTTACTGCTTCAGATAAACTTAACAGTTCTGACATCCGCTTCATAGTGATATTTGTGTAGTACTTTGCAATTATACGAATGTTCTACAAAACAAGCCAAAATAACAGTCGCAATAGTTCAAGAACGTTAGGCATATTTTGAGGTAGTTCCCCCCTGGATCTTCATGTTTGAGATATCTCATCTTACAATTTCCATTTACTCACATGTTCAACAATTCTTTTCCTAAAATCATCCCATCGTTTATTACCCTCTTCATTATTTACAAACACCTCAGTAGCAAGATTTTCGGGAGATCCATCTCGTAATTCCTTCTCATACTGCTGAGTTACTTCAGCCCAGTTCATCAGTTCTGCCGTTATGTAACATTTTAATAATGCTCTAGACAACACATACGAAAAACAAAAGTTTATCTAAACTATGGTGATTGGCAGGGCCCAATGGACCTATTCCCTAATGAACAAAATTTTGATCTAGACAAGTCTTGAAAGAGCATCACAAAATTAGTAATATTCCGAAGTTTCGTTCCAAAGTGTTGTAAAATGCGGATAATATAGCCCTGCGAAGTTTGCCGTTTTTCAGTCATTTTGTATCACGCACGGGAAATTGATACCTTTTTTCAGAAAGCGGTATCAATTTCCCGTGCGTGATATAAAATGACTGAAAAACGGCAAACTTCGCAGTGCTATATTATCCGCATTTTACAACATTTCGCAACGAAACTTCGGAATATTACTAATTTTGTGATGCTCTTTCAAGCTGTGGTGAAATGTTTGTCTATAGATCAAAATTTTGTTCATTAGGGAATAGGTCCATTAAACACAATACCTTGGCATACCTTATTACCCTTGCACGGCTTGCAGGATTTGTTTGCTTATCCTCATGTAAGTTATGTGCTGTCATCCATGTAAAGTTAATTATGACTTACTTATATATTGGGATATGTTCCAACTGTTTCTCTTCGTTAATGCGATGCGTTAAGTCCGATTGCTCGTTATCATATGGCGCCAGGATAAGATAAAGAACGACATTCTTTAAAGCCTAAGAAATTTTCAAACTTAAACTTTGGAGATCATGTTAGAAAGGGTCGTTACAAATACAAGGGGTAAAATATTGCAGACGGGACTGACCACCTGACCGACCGACCAACTGTTTGGCTGAATAATTGACTGACCAACTAACCGTCTGACCTACCAACCAACCTTCTGGCTAAATGACTAAACAACTGATGGACTTGATGACTGAATGACCAACCAATTGACCACCTGGCTGGCTGAATAACCAATTGACCGACCAACCAACGGATCGGCAACTGACTTAATGACTGACCAACCGACCAAGTGACTGCTTGTCTGACCAACCGACCAAGTGACCAGGAAACTGACCAACCAACCAAGCAACTAGTTGACTGAATGGCTGACCACCCATCTGACCAACCGACTGATGCATTAGTAAGTAATCCAAATATACATGCACACATATAATGGAAATGAGAGTAGCCTGCAAGCAGGCTCTCAAGAGTTATTTCCCACCTCTTGCCACTTGTTTGGGTCTTCTTGAACTGCAGGGGTGTTATATACAGCATGATAATACTTGCAGATATTGAGATAATCTGAATCATGTTGAGCTAGCTCTATCATCAGCTTATAGTATCGCAATTTAAGATCCTAGAAAAAATATGCAAGTGAGTTTTCGTTTAGATCTGACAGAGTTATCCCATACCATCTGAAGCCAATTTTTTATTAAACCATGTTCTTACTGGTTCATTGTTATTTTCAAAAAACTTGATGCTAATTTTTTTGCTAATGATCTGTGCTCGAATGTAATCCTTTTTCGCCAAACACAATCTTATTTGCTCTAAAATAAAGTCCACTTTCTCGTTCTTCTCCATCGAACCATAAGTTTCAACCTAACAAAATACCACATAAATTTTTTAGTGTTGTTTGGTCAGAAGCTTTGCACTGTAATGTAATAAAGCTAAATTGTTAGTCTTCCTAAGTACCTGAAGCTCTTGTAAGACCTCTGCTGCCTCTGTTTTTCATGAAATAGAAAAAAAATACATGATTTTACTTAATTATAAAAAAATATATGATTTTACTTAAAAAAAAATACATGATTTTACTTAACCATAATGTATATAAAATTGGTGGTATGTGGTACATTGAGACACAATGCAATGACAGTTACATGTATGACTAAATGGAAACTAGGAATTTTACTCTCATTGCAATGTGCTGGAATGAGGTCCTGACGAACCTGAAATATCCCCATCCTCTTCTTTCAAGGTAGCCAAGATTTTTGTCAGTCGTGCTCTCTCTAACTCAACATATATCTAAACAGTGAGTGATGCAGAAGTAAAATCAGAGAGTGTACTACTATCTACCCATGCACTAACGGTTTTTCACAACTATATTAACTGTCCCCCCAAAACACGTGTTTTCAAGGCAGTTAAAATGAAGTTGTTCAAGTTAATTTGTGACATGAAAACAATTTTTCCCCCGTCAGAAACTCAGCAACATAAAAAAAAAGTTCAAAACAAAAAACTGTGAAAAAGATTGTGAAGACACAATTGTTAACCATCTTTTACTAATCGATGCAGTCTGGTCTATTATTCTCAAACAAGGTACTATGTAAAGGTTATAATCTGGCAGGGGTGAACAGCCTCTGAAGCTGCAACCCAAGCTGTATAGGTAAATTTAATCTTCTGTGCAAAAATAAAACCAGCAAAAAAGCTGAAAAACCCCTCTACCTTTCCGGCAGTTACAGTTCGTAGTGTTTCAATAAATTTTAGTTTTGTTTCTCTATCTGGCGTCTGATCGACATATGTAAAAGCTTCTTGGATCATCTTAGTAACAGCCTGTTTCAGCTGGTTTCTTCTCTTCGTCAAAATAAGGATGTGCTCATTCAACAGTTCCCACTCTTTTTGTTCAAAACACATCTTGATGACTGTCACCAGCAGTCGACTGGTTGAGGCGAGGTCTGCTCCCTTTGTTGACAAGAAAAGTCAAATGAGTTACATAATACAATGATGCAATACACAAAAGAGTAAAATAATAAAGTAGGGTGCATTAGGGCGTAATGCATTCTCGTACCCAGAGCCCTTCTTACGCGCGTTCGACTGAGCACGACGAGGGGCTCTGGCCAAATCCATAACCGGATAAAAACATAAAAACATGGTATCCGGTTAAACACTGCGCATGCTCAACGTCAAACGCGGATAAACACTTCGGCTTTCTTGTTTGTTTCGTTTTGAAAGTTTTTCTCCAGGAAAACCCCACAAAAGCGGTAGGTTTCGCTAATTTTATTTATTTAAATCAATTAGTAGGTAAGACGTGATGTTCCCAATGCATGTTGATAAAAATTTAGTATATATTTCCCTCTTAAACGTTGCCAAAGCAGTAATGGCTACGGATACGAAGACGAGAGATTGTCTCACTATTTTATATTCGATTTTAAGTCGCTGTTGTACAGATTTTTAGACTTTTTTGTGTTTTATTAAAAGTCAACAGTCATACATAAGACATACTATACTGCAAATCATTTGAAAATTGTAAAAAATCGGTTTCTAGGAAGAAAATAGTCATCACAATTAACTTCATATTCTGGCTGGCTTTAATATTTTCTCTTCAGATCGCACTTCAGCTTTGAACATGTAACACAGATTTGTTTGATTAACATCACTGATTTGGAAATACGACGAGCATCTCCCATAAATATGCTGACTTTTTGCTACGAGAACATCACGTCTCAACCTATTAATTTCAATCAACTAATTGATTTAAATAAACAAAATTAGCGACATCTACCGCTTTTGTGGGCGATTATCAACAACAATCTTCCTAACTGCTTCGTACTGCTGTTCTTTCAACTTTAATAATGTCTTTTCTCCCAATTTTATCCAAAACGAAACCAAAGCTTCATGGAGCGCTTGATTTTTATTCATATTTTATACAATAAACCATATATTTAGTTGTGGCCAATCAGAAGCCAGTTTGATATGGATTTGGCCAGAGCCCCTCGTCGTGGTCGAACGCGCGTAAGAAGGGCTCTGGGTACGAGAATGGGCGTAATGCAACTTAATTTTAAGCAACCTCGTACCCAGGATCTTTCCCGAATGACAGAAGGAGAGACCCTGGGAACAAGCTTGAATTTTAAGCTGCGATGGGCACTACTTTCTTATTTTACTGTCTAACATATGATGATTTTACAAATGAAAAAGAAAAATTAAGAATGAAACAGAGAATGGTGAAACAAGGATATATTGAGAAAGAGAGATTATAGAATACTGGGACTTACAAGTCTTGTTTGTTTTTCAAGAGACAAAAGATTCTCCAAAGCTTGATGCAATTTACCTTCCTATAAAACATTTTTTTAAAATTGGCATAAGCACATAAGCAAGCTGACATTTTAACATTCGCCTTTAAAGGAACATTTACACACAAAGATTAATCCGACCAACAATTTCAGGTTTTGCCGAATGTTAATGACTAATGTTGTCAGTTGATGATGTCGTCAGATGATGTTGACAGCATTTTTTTTTCAAATATCATTTAATTAAAGCTGAATCGGCCCGATTAATCGTTGTGTGTAAACATACCTTCACATTCATATAATTATAAGCAATATTACAAAGCACAAGTTTTTACGATTTGTTTTCAAGCTATCCCTTGTAGTGTAGTGGGCAAAGCAGCGGCATGCCAACCCAGAACTACCAAGTTCTATTCCTGGTCAAGCCAAATTCTTTTCACATTTTTCTTGTAATATATTTGGTGATAAAAGGGTTTTTTATGTCTCTGTGATAATGGACTGTTATTTTTGTGATGAGGTTTTTATAGTTTTGTGTCATGGTAGGCATTATTAAATTTTAGTTTTAACTACCAGAAACAAAGTAACCAAGTCAGTGATATGTCAGATCAAAAACCACAGAACAAGAAGATCCATTGAACATATCAGATATACTCTTGCGAATAAAACCAAACTCTTAAGTCAAGAATCTTATCAGGTATAATATATAGTCACATGGCACATAGTTTACAAAAGTAATATTTAATTAAAAACTACAAATTTCAACACGGTACAAATTGAGAAATATGTACAGTACGAAGCCCAAACTTAAACTACGCTTTAGACCAGTTCTAACCTTAACTAATGCTTCACAGTTTGGAATCAGTTCATCGACAGTGGACGAGAAATCCACGTCCATTTTAACTACATTTCCTCTCGTGTCTGTTGCGGTCGCCATCTTGAAAAATCTTGAAACAATTATGGCGTCAGGTTAATTATGGCGTCAGGTGAAGGCGTTCTGATATGTGCTCTTGTAATTATCACGATTTTTACGGTTAATAAAGCCCAATTTATAAGCAGTGATTGCATTGGAATAATGATGAATGATTCTGCTGAGGTTGTATCTACAAACGAAACGCATACATACTCATCGCTGTGGAATATTCGAGCTTACTTTAGCATTTCATGTCGTAAGCAAAGAGTAAAGGCAATGATTTTCCTTCTACTATTGTGTGGTGATATTGAAACCTGTCCAGGTCCTTCGAATTGCTGTAATTGTCAGAAGATTATTAGAAGTAACCAAAGCAATATAAGTTGCAATGATTACAAAGGAAATGCTATGAATCCAATATGGCCTCCTCGGGAAATAACAATCAACTTGGAGAAGGTATGTCTGATGACCCACCAGCCTTAGAGGAACTACTTAACCTTGTTAGTTCAAAGGGAATAAAGTTATTACACCAGAATATCTGTGGTTTGGCTACAAAATATCCACACATCGAATTTATTCTCAAAAACTATAAGGATATTTATATGTTTACTTTGAGTGAAACGCATTTGCATGAAGAAAATATTCAATTATTGCCGAGTATTCCCGGGTATTCAATGGTCTATAGAAATCGGACAAATGGAAACTTTGGTGGTGTTGCTGCTTTTATAGCAGACCGAGTTCAATGGCTGAGAAGACATGATTTAGAAAGTCCCCATTTGGAATGTCTGTGGATTGAAGTTTTACTCAAGAATACCAAAGGTTTCTTGATTGGGACTCTCTATAGGCCTCCAAATGGTTCAAAGTTTTTATCAAAAGATTTCCCTGCCTATTTTGATGATATGCTAACGTCAGTAGCAGCCGAGAATAAAGAAGTGATTCTAATGGGTGATATAAACTGCAATTTCTTAAAGAAAAGCAATGATGCAGACATTAAATCTATAATAGATGTTAATGGTTTAGAACAAATGGTTAAAGATCCCACGAGAATTACTCCTGAGTCTTCGACACTAATTGATGTCATCTGTACAAACAAGCCCCAGAATATTAGTAAGGTTGAAGTAATATCTGCAAGCTTGAGTGACCATGAAATGATCGGCTGTGTGCGTAAACTAAACAACCATTCATTTAAAGCCCGTACTATCGAAGCCCGTGACTATAGGAATTATAATCATGAAGATCTATGCAATAATCTTCGACAATC